>PVIH01001171.1:74476-255782 GCA_004025045.1 Sigmodon hispidus | reverse complement strand
TGAGGGAGGGGGGAAAGAACTGGATTTGGCCAGAAGTGGAGACTGATCTAAGCATTACTGGGTCAGTGGGACCATGGGACTGTCTGCTCCCTGCCCAGGGAGGGGATGGGGAGTTGCAGTGAAGAAAAATGACCAGATGTGTTGGGAGGGGGAAGAGACCTTGAATAAGGATATACAGGGATGAAAAAAAAATTCAGAGCGAAAGATGAACACAAAGAAAATATTCGTGTAGCAATCTTATTTGTATTTCTTCCCTTGATAAGCCATGCCTATCATTCTTATCCTCTGTATAGTTATTGTTAACTCTTCCACATTTTAAATTCTTTTTACTGTGTTTTTTTTTTGATAAATACAAAATAAAGAAGAGAGAAAATAAATAAAAAAAAAAAAAAAAAAAAAAAAAAAAAAAAAAAAAAAAAAAAAAAAAAAAAAAAAAAAAAAAAAAAAAAAAAAAAGAAAAAGACTTTTCAGCAAAATTGGAGTTTTGATACGACCAGGCTGCAAACTACAAGCATGGGCCTAAGGATATGAAAATCTGTGTCACAAATGAGCAAAGATTTGATTTCTAATTAAATTTGTCCACAACACAAAAATAGAAAACTTGTCTGCCCTTGTTATTTTTGTCATTCTATACATTCCTTTTAAAGCATTGTGCATTGCACAAATTCTATTTGGTATTATAATAAAAACCCAGATCTAGATAGTGAGGAAAATTTAGAATATCAGAGAGAGGGGGAACAAACCACAGCCAATTCTCCCCCACTCAACTCCTCAGGCTGAGTAGACTAGGTCCTATCTCCACAAGTCCTCAGATTGACTGGACAGTCAGTCAAAGGAATCTGCCTTCTCCTGCCTTATGTTTCTTTTCCTGCCCAGCTATTTCAATTCCTAGATCAACTTTCCTAGTGCTAGGATTAAAGGTGGGTATCACCACTACTTGGCTCTGTTTGGCCTTGAACTCACAGAGATCTCTGCCTCCCAAGCAATGAGATTAAAGGCATGGGTCACCTCTTTCTTACAGTCATGGCTTGGCTCTGTGGGATTCTCTGTACTATTTTTATTAAATATACAATATACTACCACAATTGGGGACAATATTTATGAAGCCATTCAGAGCATACAATTATGGCATCCTATCTGCAAGTTACAGATCAATTTTCCTCATGAATATTGATGCAAAAATTCTCAACAAAATTCTGGCAAACCGTATACAACAACATATAAAAAATATCATCCACAACAATCAAGTAGGCTTCATCCCAGAAATGCAGGGATGGTTCAACATACAAATATCTGTAAATGTTATCCATCACATAAACAAACTGAAGGAAAAACCCCCACATGATCATATCCTTAGATGCTGAAAAAGCCTTTGACAAAATCCAACACTCCTTTATGATAAAAGTATTGGAGAGGTCAGGAATATAGGGAAAATATCCAAATATAATAAAGGCAATTTACTAGAAGCCAACAGCCAACATAAACTAAATGGAGAAATACTCAAAGCAATCCCCCTAAAATCAGGAACTAGACAAAGTTGTCCTCTCTCCACTTATCTATTCAATATAGTTCTAAGTTTTAGCTAAAGCAATAAGAGAACAAAACAAGATTAAGGGGATACAAACTGGAAAAGAAGAAGTGAAACTATCTCTATTTGCAGATGATATGATTGTGTACATAAGTGATCTACAAAATTCTACCAGGGAACTTCTGCTGATAAGCACCTTCAGCAATGTAGCAGGATATAAGATTAACTCAAAGAAATCAGTAGCCCTCCTATACACTAAAGATAAAAGGGCTGAAAAAGAAATAAGGAAAACATCACCCTTTATAATAGCTACAAATAGCATTAAATACCTTGGAATAACTATAACCAAAGAAGTAACAGATCTATTTGACAAAAACATTAAATCACTAAAGAAAGAAATGAATAAGTTTTATTATGTAGCATATGGCTACACAATAACCAAGAAGTTGTACTTCTTGGTTTGTTTTATTGATGCTTGAGAATTTCATATATAAACATACAATTAAATATGAAGACACCTACCTCTATTAGCCTTTCCATATTCCTCCTAACATATCCCTTTTCAAAATTATACCTTGATAATCTAGTAAATTCAGTTACTGCTTCTCATTTGTCCATGAGTATGAGGACATCCAGTGGAATGTGTAAAACCAACCAACCGGCAAAATTCTAGAACAATAATTCTACTCTTCAGGTGTATTAACTGCTGTGTTGGGTTTTCTGTTGCTGTGAAGAGACACTATAGCAATGGCAACTATTTATTATAGAGCAAAAGTATTTAATTATGGCTGGCTTAGAGTTCAGAGGTTTAGTCCATTATCATTATTGTTGGAAACAGTGGCATGCAGGCAAACAGGGTGCTAAAGGAGTAGCTGATCAAGTTCTAAACTTGATTGACAGGCAACAGGAAGAGAGCGACACTGGGCCTGGCTTGAGCATCTGAGACTTCAAAGCCTACCCCAGTGACGTACTTCCTTTATCAAAGACATGCTTCCCAATAGTGCCACTCACTATTGACATATGGGGGCTATTTTTATTCAAAGTATACCTACCTATAATAGCTCTTCAGTCACAGGTAGAGCCTTGAGAGTCTTGCTCTTCTTTATACTCAAAGTCTGGCTGGCAGTTCATCTATAGATAGCATTGTGAACTAATGAGTGTGGTATGTGTATTATGACTAGAAGGAAGCATTTTATGATGATACTCCCCTTCCTACCTGCTTTTACATTCTGTCTGCTCCCTCTTCCTCCATGTTTATTGACCTTGGCAGGGAGAAAAAAGATTGATAAAAAAAAGTTTGATTTAGGCCTGTGAGCTCAGTTTCTGTTCCCAACACTTGGACCAGGAAAATACCACATCATTGAATGTTTCCCACTGTGAAAATAAACTTTCTTGATCAAACTTGAGCAGTCCAGATCTATGATTGTTTAGTTAAATATTTAGAGGGTTATTTGATTACATGAACATTTAGCATTGCTATGTTAACAATATCCATCTTTATTCTGGGGCTTATATACTCTCTGGCCATATTGACCAGGATTAAAATACCAGTCACAAAATTCCCTTCCATTGCACAGATCAAAAGGGGTTACTTACCTCCAAACTGTTGTACCAGAGAGTACATCCTCACTGACATAGCATATGGAAACTAGCAGCAAGAAGGAAGTCTTCTGGTATGTGGTATCTTCACAAAATACCATATAGCTATAATTGGGCAAAGTAGAGAGTCATGATTGATTCTGAGTCAAATGTGTCATTATTTACATATGCAACGTGTTTTCTAATAAGTAATATAACATTCGTTATACCCAGATATCACCACATATCAGTAAATCTCACAACATTTATCAGATAAATTTTTTCAATATAAGATTATTAATATGAAGCCCAACAATGGCTTTATATTAATATGTTTCGGTGAACATAGAATAAAAGAAAATGGAAAGCTAACCTCCAAATGGGAGTTCTACCTCATATTCTTTTCTTGCACAGCTCAGGTGTCATCATAGAAGAGGAGATAGGAAGACTGCAAAAGTCAGATGTAGTGGATGTCTGCAACTTAGCAGTATTTTCCAGACATGACAGGGCTATTGTACACTTGAACACACAATGACTGTGACTGCATGTATGAGACCTGCACAAGATCAAGCTGCTCCAAATCACAGCATGGATGAGGAAGGGACCATAAAGTAGTCCTAAAGTGCTATTGGCAATTGATGGCTACTGGGTGAGGGAGACAATTTTCTTCCTGGGATGTGGATGTTAACCCATGCTTTAGTAGATAATGGTACACCCATTTGCATACAGGGATCACTAAGTTCACTCAGTGAGCTAAGAAACAGAACATAAAATAAGGACTGAAAAGTGGTTATTAGAGAGGAAGGGGAAGAACTGAAGGGGAATATGGGTTTTGATCATAGAAATTTGTATGTACATAAGAAATTTTAAACAATGAAAATAGAAAAAATATTTCTCTAGTGATGATATAAAGTCATTTGTAGTCCTGAGAATCAAAGTGAAGGGAATCTAGGTTGTTTCCAGGTTCTATGACAGATAATGTTGCTATGAACATAGTTGAGCAAGTGTCACAGTGGTATGATTGAGCATTGTATATGCTCAAGAGTGGTATCATTGGTACCATGAGGTAGATTGATTTCCAGTTTTCTGAGAAGTCACTATACTGATTTCCAAAGTGACTGTACAAATTTGTACTCCCACCAACAGTGGAGGAGTGTACCTGAACTGATCTACCCCAGCAATCAGATTGGTGAATATTCTAACTGTCATCAGAGAGCCTTCATCTAGGCAGAGATACACAGTCTAGCACCAGGCCAACATCCAGGAGTCCAATCGATGAAAGGGAAGAGAGATTATATGAGCAAGGGAGCTCAAAGTCATGGTGGAGAAATCTACAGAGACAACTGAACCAAGTTCCTGAAAACTCAGGAGCTTTAGACGAACAGCTGTGGAGCCTGCATGGGAATGATACAGGAGACAGTTGTGTAGTTTGATCTGTTTAAGGGGCCTATGGTAGCAAAATTTATCCCTAGCACATGATCTGGCTTTTTGGAGCCTATTACCTATGGTGGGGCACCTTGCACATCCTTGGACTTGTGTCAACTGAATGTACCAGGTTTTGCTGACTCTGTGTGGAAAGCCTTACCTTTTCAGAGAAGGAGCTAAAAGTGGGTTGGGGAAGGAAAGCTGGAGGAGGAATGGAAGGAGGGATTAGAGGGGGATCTCTTGTTGGTATGTAAAATGAATTTAAAAATTCTCAATAAAAATAAAGACAAAATATCAATAAAACAGGAATGAATTGAAAAAAACAAAATAAAAAAGAAAAAGACTTTTGCATTTCCTGAAGATCTATATGTGTTAACCAGTTGTTCAAATAGTTTCCCTCAATGAATGATATATCTTAAAAATAAATATAATCTCAATTTAGCAAGTGAGAAAATTACAGTTAAGAATAGGAAAAGAACACCTTACATATGTTGAGCAGTTGAATAATTGGGTGCACTTCATATCCGCAAAGTCATTTGAACTTGACAACATTCATTCCAATGTGATAGTTAAGAAATTTCATCTCAGAAAGTTAAAGGATTTGCAAGGCATTACACATCAAGTGAAAAGATGAATTGGCCTGAAACCCATGAACCTGTGATTCTTACATTTCCCTCCTGAGATAGAATAAAATCCTTTAAATGTGGCTTCTCTTCAAGGCGTTGCAGAATTCTCATGCTTTCTTTCAAGGAAAGAGAGAAGTTTGTTATTTTTTAAAGTTGTTATATTCCCAAGAAGTCATCTAAAAACTCTCAAGAATTAAATTTCTCTATAATTCAATATTCAATGAGCTACTTCCCTCAGTTCAGTTGTGTTACATCACAGGTCAGTCACCAAATCTACTATATCATGAATCTTCTATTTTCTTTTTAATTAAAGTAGCTCACTATTTGTTGCTGTAATAAAAAATAGAAAGAGGAATAAATGATTGTATGAACATATCAAACAAGAGGGTACCAGGTGAGGCTTCTGTCTTAGTTAAGATTTCTATTGCTGTGAAGAGACACCATGAGCACAGCAACTCTAAGAAAGGAAAGATTTAATTGTAGAGGTTCTCTTACAGTTTCAGAGGTTCAGTTCATTATCATCAGGGAACATAGCAATGTATATGCTGACGTGGTGCTAGACAAGTAATTGAGAGTCCTACATCTTGCAGGCAATAGGAAGTCAACCAAGACACTGGGTTGTATTTTGAGCATAGAAACCTCAAATCCACTCCCCTGCCCCACAACATAGTAATGCATTTCTTCCAACAAGGCCATACCCCCTCCAAAGCCACACCTCCAAATAGTGGCCATCTCTATAAAATTATGGGAGCCAACTACATTCAGGCTACCACAACCCAGCATCAGGTCACACTCTAATGATCACTTGATGTCCCTAGACTGTCTAAAGTGGTAGATTAGGTCCACAGGCATTTAGCCAGGATTAAGTTTATTAGAACGATAGACAACTTTGTCCCATAACTGCTTCACGTGTTTATGCTGCTCTCCAGTCATTGAAAAACTAAGGCCCTCTGACTCATGACATCCTTTGTATCTTTCCCATCCTTTCTTTTCATTCCTCCGTTACAACACACAAGTTAAATGTGGAATGTGGAATTTCCCTTGGCTTTGCTTGGCTAGCTACAGATGCTACGCAGTGGTTACAAAGTTCCAGATGAGGCAACTATGTTCAAGGCAAACTACCATTCATCTGAAACAGCCTGTAATCTTCACAGGGCTACAAGATATTTCAAGGCCTCAGCTTCCCATATGCAAAATGATGTTGGTAGAAGTACTTACCTCTGAATATTAATGAGATGATTTTGAAAGCACAGCAGATGTAGCTCATGACATCATGTCTTTTATATAATCAAGTGGGAGGAGGAAAATGCTTCCATTTGGCGGTTCAGTTTATAACTACTTACAAATTAAAATTTAGAAAACTTTTTCTCATAGTAAGACAGCATTGTACAGTCTGGATCTGAGGTCAGAGATATCTATGGATTGGCACATCTTCAGTTTTTTTGCTCATCCTGGTAGGAATCGATGTTCTTGGTGTTGACCTATGCCATGTGACCACCTCAAAGGGTTGGCATAAGTAAGAAAACTGGGGGAGGGTCATGATAGCTTCATCTAACCCACATAGAGAGTAGATGATGAGAATATTATAAGGAAGATTTGTATGCTATTGTGAATTTCTGAATGACTAGGCTAACACTGAATAATGACTATAGTATAACATTATTAACAAGAGAATTTTTTTTAATCTTTCAAATGCTTGTTTTCTTCTATTCCAAATCAAAATATAGAGATAAAAATGGGCAGGGCAACTAAAATCAAAATATAGAGAGAAAATGAACAGAGTAACTGAAAGCTCATCCTGATTTTATTTAGTAGGACCAACAAAGAAATAATTAGTGCTAGAGAAGCACAGAGGTGAATCTAAGCAATGCTAGTGAAATGGACAGAAACAGATATCTAATTAGGTTAATCAGAGTTTCCTGTGGTATATAATTAGGCCAGCCAAGAATTGATTTGTAAGAGTCTTTTTACTGTCTCTCATAAATTACTAAAATGCTTTAAACTTTATATTTTCTCTCCAGATAAACAGCTTTGACAAGAATGACTCATTTCTATTGGAAGCATACAAATGACAGAATGGAAGTTACTCAAATAAAGGAATATTTTCCTAAGTTTGTTTGTCTTTTTTATATTTGAGCAAGACCTCATGAGTTTTCCTGTTTTAGGAACAAATGTGTACAAGTAAGAAAATTCAGGAAGACATTAATTGCCAGTGCCTCCTACTGGCAATTTTGTTTGCTTGCAAAAGCTTGGAGGTTTTTTGTTTTGTTTTGTTTTGAGACAGAATTTCTCTGTGTAACAGCTCTGGTTGTCCTGGAACTCACTCTGTAGACCTTGAACTCACAGAGATCTGGCTGCCCCTATTCTCAAGTGCTGGGAATAAAATGTGCCACTAATGCCTGGCCAAAAGCTTTTTTATTTAAAGTTAGATTTTCTTATTTAAAATTATTTTAAACAATATATTTTGATCATGTTCTCCCAGTTCCTCACTTATCTACCAACCTCATTTTTTTTCTTTCTCTGAACACACGCACACACACACACACACACACACACACACACACACACACACACACATACACACACACATACACAGAAAAAGAAAAACAAACAGAAAACCAGTAAAATGAAACAAAACAAAAGTTGAAACAAAAATGCCACAAAACTTTTAAAAACAATTGAGCTTGTTTTGTGCTGGCCTGCTTCTCCTAGGCATGAGACCTGTTCTTGAATGTGATTAATTTACCCAGTGGCACTCCACTAAGAAAACTGGTATTTCCTTTGTCATCAGGTATCAGCTACAAGCAACTTCCTGGTTAGAAATGAGAACCTATGTCACTTCCCTGTCTCTGTGCTGGAACCTTATCTGTGTTGAACTGTCTGAAGTCATGTGTATATTGCTACATCTCTGTGACTTCATATGTGCATCTGACCTATTGTGTCTGCCATATTTCCATGGTATCATACATCCCCTCTGGTTCTTACAATATTTCTACTTTCTCTTCTGCATAGATCTCTAAACCCCGCTTATAAGAGTAGAAATACATCATTTTGAAATCAAGCTTCCATTATAATTATAATCAGGCAGTGTTATCATAGTCATATGTAAGTGGACATTTTTGTTGGGACTGCCAGCTTCCCAATAATGACATGGAGACTTATTAATTATGAAAGATGAGCTGAAAGCTTAGGATTGTTACTCTCTGGCTCTTACAACTTAAGTTAACCCATTTTTATCCATCTTTGTGGCTTTATTACCTTTACTCTGTTTTGTCCATGCTGCTTTTCTCCTTCTGCCTGGTGACTCCTGTTTTCTTCTATCCTGCATCCTGTGTACTGGAAAAATTCTGCCCAATAGGCCACTCAGCTTTTTATTAAAGCAATCAGAATGGCATATCTTCAGAGTGTACAAAAAGATAATTCCACAACAGTCATGTATGGAGTATTAAGAAGGAAGGAAGGAAGGGGGAAGGGAAGGAGAAACAGAAAGAGACAGAGACTAAATTTGTCTTTCCCTCAACATTTCTCTCTTCATAAGAAATTTGTTCTTTGTATATAAGCCAAACCATCAAAAATGAGGAATAAACTTAGAATAACTATGCTCACTAAATTGAATGTTATATATACAAGCAAGTTTAGAAATGTTCACATGAAAAGAAAGAACAAAGAAATATGGAGGTAATCATGGGGGTCATAAAGTTTCCTTTCTCTTTTGTTTTAAAATGAAACACATTTTTAGTTACAGATTAAAAGTGCATCATAAGAAGAAATTGGTAACACCATTAGAAAATATCACGAAATACAACCACCTCAAGTAATAAATGAGGATCATAATTAAGTAACTAACTACTCGGTCTCCAACCTTTAAGTCAAGTGCTATAATCTTGGGTTTAAAATCAACAAGAAAACCATAGTAACAGATACTGAGGAATACTTTGAAAGAAACCTTGCTTCATTTCATTGTAATCTTAAAATGTGGATATTTGAGTGGGCAGTGAATCAGATAAGTACTCTGAAACAGGACTTTAATTTATTACTGACCAGAATTAAATAAGCTCTGATGGAGTGCATTACAAGAAATTGAAAGCTGGAACCAATTAGAAATGTTCCTAGCCCAAGGTTACCCAATTCCCCTAGAGGACCTATAAGCCATCAGCTGATATTCTGTTCCACAATGTGTCAAATCAAAATGAAAATATAACTGGATATTATGGAACACCTTTGAAAAAAATGCTTTATGAAAACACACCCCATTGATGGGCCAAATCCACTATTAAGCAAAAATGTATTTGTATCTTGTAACAACTACTTCACTCATATTTACAAAATTTTTCCTGGGTCCAAACAGAAAGTCATCACTGTGAAAGGCCTTTATCCTCGGATAACATTGGCCTGCTTCCTTAATGTCAGACCTTACTTTTAGAACCTCATTAATATTGCTATTGACAGATATAGCCAGAATAAAGGTATATGTAAATATTTTATATACACATGTCCATATACTATATTTATATACATAAGTTTTCATGAAAGAAAGAGAGAAAATATATGTATATGTGTATGGTGTGGGGTGTGTGTAAGAGAGGGAGAAAGAGAGAACACATATTGTGCTTATTTTTTTTTCTACCCTATTCTGCTTCCTTTACATATTTCTCTTAGTAGTTCTTTACCAGCAACTCTGCTGACCCAAACTTTCCAATTCAGGCCTTTCTTTAATGAAATTTGATTTCAGACATAGCTCTAAGCCAATTTAAATATTGGGAAATACATTTTAATTTTCTTATGAAGTTCTGAGACATGTAAGAAATAGAATAAAGACACTCAATCCTTCATATTTAAATTTAGTTCCAGATAGACAGTAAGCAATCAAAAGGAATTTGTCAGTGTGAGGTACTGTATGACTACATTACCTCACTCCTTTTCTTCATTTACCTTGCACTCAGAAGATTAATGGATTAAATAAAAAGATCTGGATTTAGGGATTATTGTCATTCTTATCACTTAACATCACCCTTTTTCCAAGACCAATAAACTGTGAGTTTTTGGTTGAAGTCATAAAATCTCAGGGAGAAATGAAGATGCACCCCCCCCCCCACCTCTGCTGTACAGATAATCAAATAGCAGTTCATCTTTGGATGACTGTCATTCTGTCATTCCAAATTGATGACTACTCCACAAAACCCACTTTCTCCATTTCCTCTTTCTAATATTAGCCATTCCTGAGAATATTTTCCAGTCCTTGCTTTTCTCCTACATCCAACCTAAATCAGTATTAAGATGGTGAGTTTCCAGCTAACTCTTAGAAGTAAGGATGGGACATTTCCCCAGTTACAGTAGTTTATCACCAGAGATTAAAACAAATGTGAGTCTCAGATCTCTATTGTATTCCTTGCAAATGATCCTATTTCTCTTCTTTAGAGAAGATATATACATATCAGATTCCACCAAATGAATTAACAAATTCATCTACAGGAACAAGGACACTTACATTATTCAAAAGCATGTGATATATCTAAATTAATCTAATGGCACTTTTTTTTATTTTTTTCCATTTGCTCATGTCTTCCTAATGAAGTTTCAGAACTTCCATGATTTAAAGAATGAAACAATTTTCTCACTGCTCTGATTATTTTTCTCATTAGTAAGTAATCATTCCCAAGTTGGTCCAAGAAAGGGTAAAGGCAATCAACTCTTCACAAGCACATTCTTGTTCAAGATACAGATACCCTTTGGAAGGCTCATTAGGTTTCCATTACTCAAACTTCTTTCAAATGAGAAAGATCTTAACAAAATAACATAACTCAATCACTGTTTCTAAGGGGATTAAATGCTTAGGGAATGTTCATATTTCATCATCTCCTCTGGGATCTTACAGGCATCAACTGAAACCTAATTACAAGGCTATAAACACAGCTAATATGACACAGAATTAACTATGGGCAATGAGGATGGGAAGTACAATAAATTGGTGTCGAATGTTGTAGGAATATTGAATTATCTCAATATGTGTTCTTTCTGTTTGGCTTGCTACAACAAAGTACTGTAGACTGAGCATCTCTGATATTTCATGTTATCTGACAACTTAGCATAGTCAACTTAGATGACCTGGAAAGTTCATCTCAATAAAAAAATTGTCTAGATTAGACTGGCCTGGGGGAATATGTATGAGAAATTATATTGATTTCCTTAATGACATGGGAAGATGCTTCCCATTGTGGTTCTCCACACCCTGGGCAGAGGATTCTATATTGTTTAAGAGTTGAGAAAGCAAGAAGAACCACTAGAATGCAGGCATTCATTCATTGCTCTATGCTCCTGCCTGTGGATGTAATATAACTACCTATTTTAAGGTCTTGTCACATTGAATTCCCTGCAGTGATGAACTGTAACCTGAAACTGTGGACCAAATAAACCTTTCTTCCCTTAACTTGCTTTTGCCAGGATATTTTGTCCCAGCAATAGCAGTCAAAACTAAGACAACATCTTTAAGAAGAAACATTTATTATTTATGATCCTGGAGACCAGACTCTCTGTGAATGATGCCCCATCATCTGGGAAAAGGTCTCTTCCTTCTTGCTATATCCTCACACAAAAATGTCTGTTGAGAAATCCAGAAATCAGTTATTTATCTTGTGCTTCTGCTTACAAAAATGTTAATCCCATATTGTGAGATTTCCACCTTCATTACAAAATACTTTCCAAAGCCCAATTCTGGTTCCTGTAACATATTGGGATTAGAGTTTCAGTACACTTTTGGGGGAATCACTAACAGTCTATTACACTACCCTCACCCTTAAGAGAAATATTTTAGTCATTCTCTACAGATAGTAATTTTTAATTTTTAAAAATTAATAAAAATAAAGTTCTTTTTTCCCCATGTATCCCCTTGCTTTCTCTCTCTTCCCCCTCCCAATTCCTCCCAGTCTGCCTTCAGCCTCCCTCCTCCCCTTCCCCTAATCTCCTTGCCCTCCCCCAAAAGAGCAATAAGTCCCAAGGTGGATCAGCTCAGCATCCACTCCAGGCAGGTTTGATTTCCTCATCCTAGTATCAACTCTGGGTTAGGTGTTCCTCTTGAGGGAATGGGTTCCAAATTGCCGGTCCATGCACAGAAATGCATTGTGATCTCTCTCCTTGAGGCTCCATATACTGCCCATGTCAGTGGACAGTTGCCTATCCTTGGAGGGCCTAGTTCCTTTTCTGAAGCTTCCCCAGGGGCTGTTGTTAATTCAGTAAGCTCCCTAGAGCTCCAACCAGCCATCACTGTGAGAATTTTCCTCATAATCCCTACCTTCTTACTCATATAGACTTTCCTTTTTTATATATATCAAGTAGATGTCACATTCATGGCTACCACAGTGGTCCAGTAGAATTCACTGCCAGGATTGTCAAATACAAAGGCTGCTGACTTTCTACTCCATAACTACATCCAATTAGATGTGATATTATAAGGGTCTGCTTTTTCCAGGATATAAAAGGATAGGTTTTGTTTGGGATTTTTTTATTGATTTTTTTAAATTATATTTTGTTTAATACATTGCTGTGGTGTGATTGTGTTCCTCAAACTCCCTGCATTGGTGAGCCACATTTCCAGCCCATGCTCTGGGTGAGATCTTAACTTCTAATGCAAAAAGAGTTCAGAGGTGGAATTTTAAGGTGGTGGATTAATGCTTTGCAGGAGTGGGGGCTCTCAGCATTATGAATTTAGCTTCCAATTCTTCCAAACCCCTGACTCTTCAAGTTCGTACTTCTAGCTCTTGAAATGGGACAATACAGCAGGAGTACTCTCCACAGATGACAGGTCATGCTCTTAGATTAGCTAGTCTTCAGTACTGGAGGCGAAGTAAATTCCTGTTTTTTATAAACAATCTATATCTCAGATATTCTACTATAACATCAGAAAATAATCTAAGTATGTTTTACATTAGACTTTACAATCTCATTTACTAACTAATACTAATACTAATGAAACAGTATAAAAGGCAATCTGTACCCTAAGAAGTGTCATGTTAAAATTATATTAGATACGTTAAAATTGATATTAAAGTTAATAAAATATATAGATATATTTAAGGTGTGCTGAAGCTTAAGAGTATATCAGCAAATAAGGACATTTGTGTTTAAGTAAAATATCAGGCAATCTCAATGCTGAAGCAAAACATCCAAAACCAACTTTGTTCAGTGGAAGAAGTTCAGAAGTTACTGTGTGTTCCTCTGAGTTTGGGCCATGATCTATTGTGTACATAAGTGAGGATTGAACTATTGCTCTATTTTCTGTGTCTCACTTCCAACAGTAAAGGGCACGAAGCAAAGATAGGTGAACATAAATTGAGTTTTAGAAATTGGAATAGACTTGGATCAATTTTATGTGAAAAATAATTAATAAATGATCAGATTTCTTAGTAAAAAAAATTCCTGCTTTATAAGGTGGGGTGATGGAAGCCACTGTGATGTTGCATGCCACCAATTCCAGCAATTGGGAGGCAGAGGCAGGAGACTGCTCAAATTGTGAGGCCATTATATGAGATGAAGTGAGGCTCTATTGAAAAGAAAAGAGGGAGAAAGATGTGATGGAGAGAAGAAAAGCTCCCTCCTCCTCTTCTTAGTATTTGGCACCTGTTATGTACTCAAGAAATTTTGATAAAATAAACAACCTCAGAAGAAATTCTAGTGTACATGTAATAATAAGAATATCCACAATAAAAATCTGGGGAATAAATTAGATCATGTCAACAGAATTGGAAGAAATTTACTAATGTATGAGTATGATGTCTTCTTCCCGAATGTCTAATATTCTATCCTTTCTTTTTCTGGAGGAGTTTCTGTCAAGGCTAGAGAAAGTCATTTCATTTTCACACCAAAAACTGCCCAACAGCCTGTACTTTTTTTTTTTTTTTTTTTTGAAAATAGTACAAGAAAGCTCTAGTATCGGGCAGATGGGAGGTTCTCATTGCGATGTATATTGTGGCATCATGCTAATCTTAGAGGTTGGAAATTTTACGTGCTCCTTGGCCCGTTATCCTACCAATTGTTCATGAGGATAGGTACTCTGTGTTTGGCTCCTTCTGTTATTATGTATAATCAGAGAGAACGGGGGCTGGCAATGTATGCTAGTCAGGCTTAAACTTTCAACTTTAGTATGAGAATCCTCATATGGAGTCAGAGTTTCATGCAAAGACTTACTAAATCCGTATAAAATATAAAGAATAAGTAAGTGATTACTGACATGGTTTTCCATATTATTTTTTTAAAGCTGAACTAGAGCAAATTGTTTCCATTTTAATCAGTAAATTTATCTCCAGTATGCAGTATACTTCAATAATACATTTGAAATTTTTAGAATAATACAGATCTGTCTACATTTGCAAAATGAAAGGCGGAGTTGCAATATAAGTTAAGAAAAAGCAAGCATTGCATTTCAGAATAACATGGAAAAACCATTAAACCAGAATTCATTTTAAACAAGTCACTGCCGGACAGTGGATGAGTGTGATTACTAGTTCAGGGAATTCATTATGAAACAAGATAAATTAAGCATTACCCTGAAAAATTGATACATTGAAGTGGACTCATTTATCTGATGAATAGCAAATAGAGTCAAGTTTGGTAAAGAGTTGGCATATTTGGGGGAAAGAATGTTTTCAAGGAACACCAGTGAGAGCACATTAGGTTACAAATTAAAATGTATAGAGTAGGAATATTACACAATCAGTCAGAATGTCATGGGTGAAGGGTGTGTCTATTTAGCTCAATTGGAGAAATATTTCCCAGTTCATACTCTTCCTAGTTCTTGCTCAATATGAAACAACCACATTCTTTTTGTACTCAGAAGCTCAAAGCAGAGAGTGAGGCTCCCTGCAGGTTTACACACATGGCTTGTTATTGTTAGCTTCTTAGGTTGTGGTAGTACCTCACCACCCCTTACAGTTCTGATAATCAGATGCTCATCCATCATTCCTGACTCCTGTGTTAGGTAGATTTTACTTGATGATGAAAGGTACTAAGTTCCTCTGCAGGGTATCCCCACAATCAATGGAGAAAGGCAATAGGGGACTGCCCAGGATTTCAGCCTGTCTTCTTAAGCTCTAGCCATCCTTGAAGGTCCTTTATGTTCTGGTTTCAGTCATTTGATATCTATCTTTCTTAGCATCCTGTGGACTTCTGTCTCCATTACCAGAGCCAGAGGAAACAGCCTGACATAACAATTTAGCCTCATTCCACAATTGTGTAAGTCTAACAATCCTTGGAATTGCATCAGTATAGCAATGAATAAAGGTTGGTGTACTGAATAATTTTGTATGTCATCTTGATACAAGCTAGAGTCATCAGAGAGGTAGGAATCTCAGTGAAGAAAATACTTTTATGAGATACAGCTGTAAGGCATTTTCTTAATTAGTGATCAGTGGGGGAGGGCCCATGCCTTGGTGAGTAGTGTCATCCCTGGGCTGCTGGTCCTGTGTTCTATAATAAAGCAGATTGAACAAGCCAGGGGAAGCAAGCCAGTAAGCAGCACTCCTCCATGACCTCTTCCAGGTATCAGCTCCTGCCTCTGCCTTCTTGAGTTCCTGTTCTAACTTCCTTCAGTGATGAACAGCAAAGCAGAGCCAAATAAACCCTTTCCTCCCCAACTTGCTTTTTGGTCATGGTGTTTCATTGTAGAAATAGAAGTTTCCCTGATCAACTCTGGACTGAAACACAGAGAAGTTACCAGAGTGGGGGGGAAAAGGTAAATGCATTCAGAACAGTATCCTTTATTCACACACATTGCTGGGGGGGGAAGGAAGGAAGGAAGGAAGGAAGGAAGGAAGGAAGGAAGGAAGGAAGGAAGGAAAGAAGAAAGGAAAATAATGTGTTTAAAGTGGCTTTCTTTGAGGTAAGCAAATCTCTAAGAGTTAGAGGCCAGCCTGGTTTACAGAGCAAGTTTCAGGACAGTCAATGCTACAGAAAAAAAACCCTGTCTCAAACAAACAATAAAAGCGGCTTCCATCACTGCAGTTTTCCTAAGTCAACCAATGAAAGGCCTCATGTGTTCTATTTAAGAACTATACGATTGTGTCAGGGATAAATCAATTTTCTGATGATTTCTGAGAGATTTGTTATCTTTTTATAATTTAATCCATACGTTAGGATTTACTGTTCATATTTGAAATAAAATATAATAGTTGAGAATCCACTGTTAAGTTTTTGCCTGACATTTCAAATATATGCAGTGTTGTCAGATGTAATCTAGGTGACACCATCATTCTTAGTACTGATATTCAACATTTAGTGTTTTGCTTTGTGTAACAAGTTTTGATGCACATATTTATGTACTGAATTTTTCTTCTCAAATTCTAGAAAAATTCAGAAAAGGATAAGTGGGTAGGGGTTAATTTATTAGTTACTTTACTCATTGTTGTGACAAAATTTGCTACAAAAACAATTTAGGGAAGGTGGGCTTATTTTAAGTCACCATATGTGGGGGAACAATACAGCATCAGTGGATCTGAAGGCTTGGCAGCATGATCATGAGGTGACTGTACTGCATCTGGAATCCAGAAGCCTGAGAACTGAGTGCTGGAGTTCTGCTTGCTGTCTTGTCTTTACTCAGACCGAGAAGCATAGCCCATAGAATAATCCTGCTCATGTTAAGGGTGGATTCTCCTAACTTAGTTAAACCTTTCTGGAAATGCCTTCACAAACATGCCAGATAGTATGCTTCTGTTGTGATTCTAAATCCAATCTAATTGACAGTGAAAAAGAACACAAATCACCACAGTTCACAGATATGGAAGATACAGGGACATTTCTGGGACCCACCTTATCACATTTCTGCTTTCTAATTGTAAGAGATTCCATCTGGTTCTTAATAATAATAAGTGTAATATTGGGGAAATGGAGATTTGATGAAGTTAAATTCAATGCCTTATCCTGAATGAGGCCAGCAGCTGCCTATTGCTTCTCGAGGGCAAGGAAAATGAGCAGTTTTGAAGGCTACATAGCTATACTTGTAGTTATACATGTAGTATCTCACATGGCTTAGCTTTCTCTGGCTTCTGTACTGAAGGAAGTCCTGGAGGACATTCTTATCCAAAAGCCTAGCCAGGCATTGATGCTGATGTTGGCTACATTGTGACTTTCTGTTCTATTTTTGGTAACCAGAACACCTGTTTATTTTGTATCATACCTTGATCTTACTCTCAAGATTAATTGAAAACCTGTCTCCGTATTCATTAGATAAAGCATTGATAGCCCAAATGGGCCAGATGTAATATAAAACATTAGGGTTAATGAATAATACATAGAATCTGTCCATAATGAGGTGATATTTCTAATACGAGAGATAGTCATGTAAAATAAAATTGCAGGAAGGTACAATACTACTATAATTTGAGGATGTAAAAGGACAGTGGGGACCAAGTCTCCTGGGAGAAAAGGGAAGACAGATTTCATAAAAGCAGCACCACTGTGGTTTAAATTTGAAGGACAGGGAAGAATTTCAAAGGTGAAAGTCTTGTAATAGAAGTAACAGCATGTGCAAAAAGATCATGGAGTAAAGCAGATGCATATGTTGGAAGTATAGTAGTATGATGTATTGGAAAATAGAGAATGGGGGATGAAAATGAACATTGCCACAAAATTTCTTGGATCGTTTTAGAGTTCAGACTATCATCAAGAAGGCAATGAAAGTTGGTATAATATTTCGACAGGGAAAAACATACTTAAAATTTGTCAGTCTGACACTCATGTGTGAAGAGTTAATTTGGAATGCGTCAAAGTTGACCCAGAGTGGCTCATGACTACACTATACTAGTCTTCCCAGTGCAGTACCCTGAGCTAGCCCAGAACATCAGGATTCCCTTCTCCTATCTGCATGCTTCCAAGAGCCTTTCATCTAACATAACTGTATGAAATCAATTTGTTGATCTACTTACTGAATGCCTTATTTTACATATAAATACTTACACACATACAAAACAAAAGCAGTTGAAGAACTTATTTAGAATTTGGGTTGGCCTAGAAAGAGGATTCCTGAATCAGTGTTGCATATCATAATGCTCCAAATGATAAAGAGGAGTCCTTACTAGGCCAAGGAGAGCTATACTTGTAGTGGGTAGTTGTAGTTCTGAATATAGAGTTGGCCTTCTTGTTTTGATAACTGATGTGATCATTGAGAACAAAAATAAAACCCATTTGAAGTTTATTTTTGAATCTCATATATTAGTTGTATTGCTAATTCCTTGCAGTTAAAGAAAAGCTTTAGCTAGCTGCCACCCTGTTTCTTCAAGTTCTTCCTTTAAGAAGTATAAAACCATAACTTAATAAAGATCAAGATCAATAACAAGTTTAGAAACAGAAAATGTTAAAAAGTATTACACACTAAGAAAAGAGGTAAAAACAATCCAAGCCACATGATATAGTTACTGACAGCTGGGCAGCTGCAATTCTAAACAAAGGTAAAAATGTTTATCTCTTAATCATATATACTTTTAGAATAATAAACTCTTTATAGTATAATTCATATACCTGAAAAGTAAAGCCATTTTACCATGTCAGAATAAACAAAATAGAAAAAATTCAAAAGAATGAATTAAAGACCACAAAACTTCCAAGTACCAGCCATGCACTACAGAGGAAGTATAATATTTAATGCAGAAAGTCCCCAATGTACAATACCTAAAATTTTTATTTCAGCAATTATCTCTTCAATATGAAAACCCTTTGTCTGTTCCAGAGGGTTATGACAGGTAGAATTCTACCTAAAATCCCCTCAAATTTCCAGTTCTCCTGGGTACTTCCTCCTTAAAGTACAAACTGTTGCTAATCAATAGCACCTCACCATAGCTTCAGTGTAAGTCTGAACAAAGGGGCCATTTCCCAGTAGGTTGTAAAAATTAATAGAACATGAAGGAAAGTTATATTTTACATAATGGTAAAGCCTCAAAATTTTAGTGACTTTCGAGATTGATTCCCTATCTTTTGCAAACAAGTTATCCAAGAATGAGGGATGTTAGATGACACTAAGGAGAATTAAATCCAGGCATGTTTTATGGGGGCATTAAGCTTACACAATGTTGAAAGCCATCTTTAAACATGAAGCAAAATTGAAGACAGGGTTGTGGCTTGTGAAAGTGAGGAGTTAGTAGTCTAGATGAGATAGCTGGGAGAGATTAAAACCAGCTTGAGCACGTGCAAGCCAAGTGAGTTTTAGTGGAATAGGAGAAGAAAGGGCATCAATCCTCTGTGCCAACAGAGATGAAGAGCTCTGTAGAATCACTTCTGACTTTGGCTTTCTGTAGAAGCATTCTTTAGAACTAGTGAACCACTCCAAGGCCTGTAAGTTGTGTGGCATAATGTCCAGTTGGTGCAAGGAGACTTGCCTGGGGTGAGCTGAGTTCCAAATAAGTGCTTTTGCTGGGGCAGCACTGGTCCATGTTAATGTTGCTGGAGGGGCAAAGACTTAAGAGATGCCTAGGAACAAACACTTACACAAAGCACAAGAAAGAAAATTTGCCCAGAAGAAAAAATGACATAAGGAATATAGTCTAAGTTGAACAACTTAGTGGAGATGGGACCCAGGGGCATAAAGTTAAAGGTTCTTTTCCAATAGAAAATGTTTACTTTAAGCATACTAGCAGATGCTAAACACTAATTTTCTTGGTTCAGCATTTCTGTCTTCTTGTCACAGAAAACTAACAAAATACAAAAATAAAAACAAGACCAAACAAGTTAATCATAATTTTTTCCAATTCAAAAGTCATTTAAAGATATAAAATATCATTTTATGTACAGATTCTCATTAAAGATTTAATAACTGAAAATCTAAGGCATTTGCATTAACCAAGTGTTATATACTAATTTGTACAAGAAATTGTCTTTTATGAGCAATATTCTTATTTGCCTATTTATTCTCATGTTATCTCGGCATCATACAGATGCTAGTAGACTGTACCTTGATCTAAATTTATTATATGAAGCTTTGATATGTAAATAGCATTACTACAAGCTATAACTTATTAAAACTACATTTTCTAAGAACAAACAGCATATTGCTAATAGTTCAGACCAGAAAGTTCCGGCAGTAGGAAGTTACTATTGATTTTCATTTCCTACTTAAGTAATTCGCTATTGATTTATAATTCTTCACCTTACACAAAGTACTTCAATCATTAGGAAAATTAAAATAAGATGAATTGAAGAGGAAATTGTGACTGACTACATTATAACAGGAAGAAAGGCCTAGACCATGATTTGTCTTCCTTCCAGTCTATTAGGCAGTGTTTTCTATTTTACTTTATTATTTAAACTAAAAACTTTCTATTATTCCAGATTGGCTCTGGACAGTCTCTCTTCCCCCACTGGAAGAAACTACTAAAAATAAGTTATATGGTACCTGGACTACACATTTTGCTGCAGAACAAGGCAAAGGAATAAGCTTTGCAAATTACTAATGGATTTCTGTTCCAGATGTTTCCTGTTCTCAACACTCATCTGGATTGGGCCAGTCTTCAAACCTGTTGAAACATGATGACCATGGCTGTGTGCATTTAGTTGGTAAATGGTAAGAGCAGTTATCTCAAATAAAAGTGACATTGGAATCCTGCAAAAATTTTAATTTCCACAGAAGGTTGCCAAATACTATCAGGAAAGGAAGGCACAGGACCTTCTAAAGGAGTGAAATAAAATATGACCTATTAACACTCATTTTCAGCTTCATTCCCATAAATGAATTCTTGCTGAGCACATCCACAGCAAGGGCTCCTTAAAGAGAGGATGAGACAGCACACAGGGGAAAAGAAACATCACCACAGAAATTTCTTTTCTTCTACACAGAGACATAGTAAACATGGCATCCAAAGAAACATGGTAGGGAACTCACAGGACACTTTGGTCACTCAGAACCCAGAACTGAATTCAAATAAGTTTGTTAATTTCATTGGCATCAAGATGCAGAACAAGCATCAAAGCAGAATGCACCTGGCAAGATTTACAGACTCTAAAATTAAAGGTAGTCATTGTCCAATGATTCATGATCACATTTGAATATTTGACAGTCTACCTACTCACACAGCAGCACTACCTTGGGGATATTCTCTTTTAATGAAAGCCATTTCTCTCCTTTCATAAAAGTGTGCAATTCATCATCTTACATGTTCTTGTTTCTCCCAGTTTTCACACTGTTATTTCTACATGAATATAATTTAAAATAATGTTTTAGCCCAACTCACTAGAACGAAAACCATCACCTACCCTTGGCTCAATTTAGTCTCTGCACATCTAGTGTCAACCTGTGTCCAGGAAGAATTGCTTACAGTAATGGAGTCACCCCGAAATCTTTCCTTTGCCATAGGTCTAGATAGCTGGCAAGAGGCACCAAGTGGAATTAGATAACTGTAAAAAAGACCAGAACACTGTTAGTTTTCTCTTCCAACTGGAAGCCACTTTTTCAGGGGCTGGGTGATCAAAACTACACTGTCATATGGCAGCAGCTCCACCAGATTAAGTAGCCTATATGTTTTGCCCATGTTGACCTAATTTTGGTAACATCTTCTCCTGATGCTGCTAGTCTCAGAGGGCTTTTTTTGATTTTCTGAAATCTTTAAACCCAACATGCCTTAACAAAAAGCTCTTTCTGTTAGCCTAAATAATTCATGTGCATTTATCTTTTTCCTTGTAAGACTCTGACTAATAAAAATGAAAAAGAAATAGCATTTATTGTAACACTACATTTCAAGAGGTGCATAATCTGTTACTTTGATGCCAATTCAAGCTGGAAGAACAACAATCTTCTGTAAATAGCATACTGATAGAAAGTAGCGTGGTCTAGTGGACCTGTGTGTGGCCATGGATTTGAAGGTTCAAATCCTGCTTCCTTCTTATTTTTGTGTGTATGAAGATAAGAAAGTTGCTCTCTCTCTCTCTCTCTCTCTCTCTCTCTCTCTCTCTCTCTCTCTGTGTGTGTGTGTGTGTGTGTGTGTGTCTAAAACACTTGTGTGCAGGTCAGAAGAGAACATCTGATCCCCTGAAGCTGAAGCTAGAGGCATCTATGAGCTTCTGTAAATTGTGTTGTTTCTGCGAATTGAAATGTGGTCCTCTGCAAAACCAAGTGCTCTTAAACATGAGTCATCTCCCCCAGGCTTTCAGAATATCTTTTTAAATATGATGAGTATAATAATAGCACCCCCTCACAATTGTTGTTGGAATAGCATGAAACAATTTTGTTTAAATCCAAAGCACAGCATGTGCATTAAAGGAAGGGGAAGCAAGAGTGTGAGAGGTAGAGGGTGGGGAGTTTGATGCCAGATCATGTCTCCTAGCAATGTCAGAAGCTACACCCATCAAAGCTCATCAGCATGACTGCTTAAGTAATCAGTCCTAAGAACATATGTACAAGTAATATGACACAGACAAGCAGGCTGTATTTGTGTATTTAGCAGTGCATATGTATGTATGTGTATATGTATATAATTATGTATGTATATAACATGAATTAGAAAGAGCAAAGAGAGGTATATGGGAAAGTTTGGGGGAAAGAAAGAGAAGGGGGAAATAATATAACTCTAAAATAATTTCAAAAAGTTGAAAAAAAATACTTAGAAAATAAGCCCTGCTACCTGACACCTGCAATTCTAGCAGCACTGTTGAAAGATGTTGAAATGAGGTTTCGAGGGGTAAAACCTCACATGAGAATCATTTAAATATTTAAAAGTCCCTCTTAGTGATGTAGGCACTAAGAAACTCCACAGCCATGTTACCTAGTTTATCAATGAACACAGCACTATTTTAAACACCCAAGAATCACAAATTACATTCTGAATTACTTTTTCCTCTCAACTGGCCTCAGAGCTGGTGAGTTTTCCAGCTTCAAAAGATTCCTCTCTTCAAGAGACTGTATGGAGGTTAAGATGAAAAAAAAGAATCTGCTGATGATGGTTATTAGCTATGTGTCAGCACTCATCTTACAATTTTGCATATGACAAATACTTAAATATTCAAGACTATCATGTAAGGCACTATGTTACTAATGTTCCATTTTAAAGATAGGGAAAATTGAGGCGATGGTTAAGGAACTTACCTATAGGCATATTTAGTCAATGACAGAAGTGAAAATACAGTTCAAAAATCCTAAGTCTAACAGCCATGTGCCAAGATATCACACCTTGCTGTTAGACCCCATCTTTGTGTGCCCTGGACACCTATGTTCCATTTTTACAAATTCAAATGTTTTGTTTAGAATAATACTAACAGTAAAAAACTGTCAAGTAAGTACTTTGCAGAATAAATATCATTAGGCCATTTTAATTTATTATTGAATTTTTATTCATCACAGTTAAATGCTTGTTTTTTATGTTTACTTTATTGAAATTACATTCTTAGCATAGGTTTTCTGTAAACTTTGGACTGAACATTGGATTTACTGGTTAGTCATTCTGTCTATAACAAATGTGATGATGTATATCTCCAACCATAGGCTTTTCTTTTATGAATATTGTAATTGAGTTTATAGACTGACATTTAATTTACATGGATTCAATCAGGTTGGCTAAATTTAAAATAAACCAAACACTTTCAGTGGTCTCCCAGATCCATCAACCCCAAGGGATTCCCAAATATTAAAATGGGTATTGTTGAGAAGCAGGTTATTAACCTAATGACAGAATGTCTCTACAAATGATGACTCATGTTTCTCAAGATGACCTACAAGCAGAGTAGCCTCAGAAAGACAGTGTCACTCATTTGACAACCCAAATGGTACATTATTAGTCATATTATAGAGAAACCTCAGGTGAGGGGCAATCTCTAGCTTCCAGTCCTCAAAATCATTTTAGTAGTGGAAGGCAACAAAGCACCAAACTGTAGCGGGAAATCAGGAACTAAACATGTGAACAATTGCGTCAGAGGACTGGAGATGAGCAGGGCGTGGTTAACTGGAAAGGATTCCGGAAGTAAACCTCCGAGGGAGAGGACCAGGACAGGAAGCCGGCATTCTATCGCAAGAGTTCCCGACCAGGTGCTCTGTTAGGGCCAGCAGTGCATGAGTTCGGATGTATGCGTGGGGATGAGGAGTTTCCCTTAGAAATGCTCCGGCGCGCTGCAACCTTATCCCTCCATTTTCTCTTAAAACCTTCTCTGTTTTGTAAGTGATTTTTACAAAATAAATCCCATTTAAAAATATCTCACGGCGGGTTTATACCGCGATACCAAACTATCCTCAATTAAAGTAAAAGAAAATGATACGGGAAACTTGATAACAAAATGCAACCCATCATCCTGGACCAGATTCTGTACTGGAAGATACTGGAGAACCAGGAAAATGGACAGTACATTCTGAAATCCAGAAAAACAATATGAAATTTCTATGTTAGTAACTTGACTATGGCTATGCAATACTCAGGAAATACTAAATGCTAAAGTATTAAGTAAAAATGTATGCAACCTGCATTTTAATTGTTCAGATAAAAAAAACTGTGTGTGTCCATTATAAAAGAAAATAAATAGAAACTGTTGCTTTTTACAGAGTCATGAGATTTTTTTTTTCAGTTGAGACCCATTTCAGTATCACAATTTTTATAAGGGTATGGTTGGAAAGCCTTAGAGAAGCTAATCAAAATTGGGAAAATTGCTAAAATCTAATGGAGAAATAATGATAATGTTAGAGCTAGCAATTTGGAATTTTTACAAAATTGTAGAAGTATTTCAAAAAACCTCCAATTATTTATTTGCTGATTACAGCGTTTGCATGGAATGGCATGGTGTGCATTTTGCAAAATTATACATGCACATTACTGTACAGAGGCATCCACTAAGCATCTTATACTTTGTATTAAGGGGCAATTTAGGGATTTTCCAGGGTAACTTTTACTATGAACAATTTTCAACTTTTTAACATCTTAAATCCAGTTTTTAAGTATTACTGAAGTATATTTCTAAAAAAATCTAGGTTTGACTTTTTCCCCCACAGGTTAAATTACAAATATATAAATTTTAAGGACATGGGTTGCACCACTTTGAAGTGTGTTATTCTGCTCTTTCGATTGGAGTCTAATGACTGATGTCCAATGACTCTTGGTCAAAATAGACAAAGGGAGAACACAGTGAAGACACAAGAGAAACGTTTATTTTAGAGCCCACCCCAATACCTGACAAGAGAATATTACTCTCCTTTATGTAACAACAGCCCATGGGTCACCCTGGTATAATTACTGGTTTGTCCTAGTTTCTAGCAACTGCATTTTCAACTGTGGGCTCTAGAGATGTTATTAGAACAGTTTATTAATAAGGCAAAGCTGGACTTAGTGTTTATAGCAGAAAAATCTTCATTAAGTGTAATGACCAATCTTCATTGTTATTGGATTGGATCAATAATGCCTAAGGTATTATGGGGATGCACCTTTAGAGGGATACCTATGAGGATGTTTCCAGAGATGGTGATCAGAGAAAGAGGCCCAGCCTGAGTGTGGACAGAATTATCCAACAGTAGTCCTGGGGCAAATAAAAGAGGAAAATAGAGAAAACTAGATGAGCCCAGACATTGCATTTCCTTTTCTCCTTTCCTCAAATCATCCAGATAAGAGACAAGGACCCCAAGATCCCACCACTACAATCATGAGTAGCTCCTACCACATGGCCTCATTCCCCATCATGAACTGTCTGGGCTTTCAAACTGTGACCCTTCCTCCTTCATGTGGCTTTTTCCATAGTATTTTATCATAGCAGCAATAAAAGGAGCTTAAGAAAAGAAAATTAACTAATATGCCATATTGCTGAGACATCTCAGCATTTCATGGGGGTGTGGAGTTTAGGGGTAATGATTCCATGGTTCTGATTCTAGGCAGGGCAGATGTTTAGTGTGCGGTGCATTAGGCTCTTTATCACTATGACAAATGTGCCATAGACATTTGGGAGAAGGAAAAGTCTGTCTTGCTTCTTGGCTTCAGAGATACCATTCTTACCCCGAGGCTGATTCTGGATCTGTAGTGAAGCATAACAACAGAAAGGCAGGAGCAGAAACCACTTTCCTCATCACAGACAAGATGTAGGAAGAATACAGGGGTAGTTGGGATCAGCTCTGTCCCCAGAACCTGCTTCTCAATCTAGGCTCCACACCCTAAAGTTTCTTCTACCTTCTCAAATACTGTTACCGGCTAGGAGCAAAGCTTCATTAGCTTGTGGGAGACAATCAGCTTCAAGAGATAACACAGGGGCTTGCTTATAACTGAAAAAGGCGGTTACCATAAAATAATTTAGGATTGGTGGATCTAAAATATGGATTTTACAATCAACTAAGAATGAAACAATTGTTTGGTTACCATGGTTGCATCACTTGTTATGCTGAGAAGACCAAACTTACTTTAGTAATGATAATTTGAGTGACATAGTTTTGAGATGAATGGACTTGTAGAAAATTTTTAAGCAAGCAGTGAAGTATTTGAACGTTCACTTCCCTTGGCAAGAGCTGTCTGAAATAGTAGTGGTGCATGCACTTGTGTAGGTGGTTTCTGTCTTCAGCATTCATGTTTAGGTATTGTGATGGTAATAGCTCCTCTTTTTAGCCCGGAGTACTTCACCATCTGTAGGTGGTTTTCTATAACTCTTTTTCACATATTTGTAGATAAACTTTTCATTAAACTCCTTTCAATTATTCTATGTGAATAGTCCATCTGTTTCTTGTTGGAAACCCAACTGAAAAAAAAAAGATATGTATGAGCTCAATAAACATTTGTTCACTTTTGTTTTTATTGTATAAATTTATTACTAAACACAACAGCTTTCCTAGTATGATTCATCATCATCTTGTACACGGGAGCCACTGAATCCAAAACAGGTGGCAAACCACACAGTGACTTTGTACCTGTCTGTACTTGTCCTTCCTACTGAAGTGGCCTCAGCTTTAATTTCTTGTGGGGTCCTGGCAGAGAATAGGGGTGCTTCAGTTGCTTTTAAAATGTAGCATCCACACGGCCTCGCTCTATGCTTTGGCTCTAGGGCTCTGGTTCTGAAAACTGCAGTTCTTTCTTGCCATCATAAGAATCAGCCTAGGGAATCAAAATTGCTTTATTTTGACATATCCTAGCTGCCAAGACCTGGAGACCTAACCATCAATCCTTGCCAAGCACAAGGGCATCTGGGACCTGACTGTAGGTTGTTTCTGGCCTGTCTAGATTTCTAGCATAACTCTAAATCTTGTGCCCTCTAGACACCTCCTACTGTGAACATGTGCACGTCTTTGTGTCTAGATATGTGTGTGTTTTGAACACCAGCATCAGTGCTTGCTCAGCTTAATTTTTGTCTTTTAAACCCATTTGTATAATATCTCTCTCTCAAGAATTTGGTAGAGACCATGAAAATCATGCTACCCGTCACCTCCCTTATAATATGAGTATATTATACAAAGGAAAGATTAAAAATAACTAAAGCTTGCAAATAAAAAGAAACTGTTGACTTAAATGCTCAGGCCACAGCATAGTAGTTCACCTCACATGAGTCACTCTCTAGGTTATGTCTAAAGAAATGAAGGCAGAAAGAGGAGGAACAGGACAGGAGGAAAGAGAGATATAGCTAAATATTTTTTTAAACAAATAAGAAAATAAGTGCACTTCTAAAGGTATTTTTTGAATATTTCTCTAGACTTTCTCCTCCTAAGTAAGATACTGCTATCTTCACTATACATACCGTGCAAACACCCATCAAATATTGTATTGAAATGTATTGTGTGGTCTATAGGGCTGCTTTCTCTGTATTAAACCTCTTTGGAATTAAATAAAGAGAACACATAAGGCATACATGGAAGTACAATTATAATCCAGCCATACTGGGTTCCATTTATCATTGTTGGCTTTCATGACAAGAACAATTTAAGTTTAGTTATAAGACATAGATTTATTTTAACTCCATCCAAAACTTCATGTAACACATAACCTGATACTTTCAGAGATAAGAGTGCTAAGCCTCACTTGCTCACAATGACACTAGCACTTACAAAAAAATAGGGTATTTTTTTTTTTTAAAGAACCTGTTGTGAATATACAACACAGAGGCTGGAAGTGCACAATCCTGAGGTGTCATATGGAGCTCCACCCTGAATCAGCTGAGTAACTGAAAAAGGAATCACTCCAGTAACTCCCCTAGCTTCCCGGATGCAGGGCAGATGTTCAGACTTCCTGCTGAGAACACACCTTTACTTCTTATTTCATAGATTACACACTCTGTCTAATCAGAAATTGTGACTAAAAGCCTTAGAATCCAACTTAGATAAACTTGAGTGTGAATGCCAGTGCCTACCTTGGCTGTGTTTCTGGCTTTTGTAGGTTAACTTATTTCACTGAAACTTGGCCATCTTGGTGGAGTAGTGAAAATGTCCACACACCATTATTACGTGAAATACTGCTTGGAAAACACCAAGTAGATGTCTTGTATATGTGGAAGTCCTAGCTAGCATTGCTTTGCTGTTTGCAGTTGCTGTCACAGAGCAGGGGAATACCAGATTTTCCATTTGATTCTATTATCTTTCTTCAGATAAGAAACTGTCCCTCTAAACGCCTTGTGCATACTAAACAGCCCACAAGGGATTTTCTTGTGGCAATTTCACCAGCATGCTATCTTCTTGATGTGTGTGCCAGGTTCATCAGACCTGTCCTCAAAGTCATACTCACTACCATGGAGCTAGGAAACCTCCCAGGTTCATAGAGGCAGCTAGAAATATAAATTCATTTAAAAAAAGAAAGAAATTGATAAAAATAAAATAATCAATGGATAACTCATTGCATTTCTACAATGTGTCTATATAAAATATTTATATATAGATATCTCATATCATAAAAATAGATAAGTCTAATCTAATCACCACTATTGTTCATCCTACAGTTTATGATTGCAACCTTTAACATGTGAAGAGAAAGTCATTGCAAAGAGGTAGATTCAGTTTTAAAGCAAACAAATCACTTTTTGAGTGTTGACTATTTATATTTAACACCCTTCTTAAATTTCTTGATAGTGAGCTTTGAAAATAAACAAAATATATTTAATTTGCTTAGTACCTTAAGATTTACCAACTCCTACAATGTATAACAGAATGAACTCTTCCAGAAGAGAGCAAATATAGCATTGGGATTCTTATTTCCTGTATAACAATACAAAGATAAAGAAGTTACGTTTATTTTTCCTCATTAAACAAATATTATATCATTACATATCAGATAATGTGAGGTTTGGGGACTAAAAGGAAAACAACTCAGTGGGATTCTCTTCCTTATAAGCTGTGTTTTTGCCAAAGTAGGTAGTTCAATTTTTAATTAGCAATAGTGCTTTTGTATACTTCTAGGGTACAGCTTAATTATTTGATCTTCAAATGCATTGTAGAAAGATTCAATTAAGCAAACTACCATATCACATCACCCATTTATTTACAGTTTTGTAGTAGGAACATTAAAAACCTGTTTCTCTTCCCCATGGAGTCTATCCACTGATCTTTTATGTTCTAATGCATCCAGTTAGAGCTGGAAGCCAGAGGCTAAGGAAAGGCTACTATAAGTTTACCACTGGGGAAGAGGTAGGATTGATGATGTGACATTACCGAACCTTAGGAGATTTGGGGAGCCAGCTATTCAGGTCTGTAGGAAGAACACTGCAGGGTTAGGGGCTATAACTGCAAAATCCCTGGGGTAAAACCTGTGTGTTGCCATGACGAAATTGCAAAGCATCTAAAGCACTAAGTGCAGGCATAGATGGGAAAGCTATACTGTAGGGCTTTGTGGATAGGTGGGAAAATTCTGCAGTTTTCACTACTGTGTTGATATTAAGCTGCCCACTTATGAGCAGCAGACCTGGAATACAAACTTAGGACTTCACATTCAAACTCTGAGATGATGGTCCGTAAAGACAACTCTGGAGGCAGGCAGTTAAGGATCCAAATGCTAACTTTAAGTATCATTACAAAACCAAGCCATTTTTCTCCTTTCTGCACCAGCATCCCAGATATAGCTTGTATCTGTCTGGCTGTAAGTCTCCTGTAGTGGGATTCATAAGTTACCCAAGAAAGCGCTTGTGACATCAAAAACTCCAGCCCCTATGGGGCATGGCCAAAATCGTTAAAAACACAAAACCCAAAATTGTCTTCCTATTTGTTTCTGCTCTCTCTAAAACAGACCAAACAACACAAAAAGTTCCAACTTTCCTAAAATTAGATTAAAATTACCTTTATCCATAAATTCTTATTTAACCCTTTAATAAATATTAATCCTTATATAATATATTAATGTTTGCCTGTATGCCGTAAATAAAGGAACTGTTTTGGCCTGTGTCAGGTGCCATAGAAGCAGGCAGAGAAATTGAGGTTCAGGTAAAAAAAAAAAAGAACAAAGTGAGACAGACAGACTCCATCCAGTTGCCAAAAAAATAAATAAAAATACAAATAAAAACAAAAACAAAAAAACACCAGACCAGCGGCCACACGTGACAAAACAAATTAATGAAAATAAATTAAAATAAAATAAAAGTTAACAATATGCCTCAGACATAAGCCAAACAAAATAAAATTAATATAAATGTCTAAGTCACTTTTTGGGGAGGAAGGTAGCTGTAGACAAGTCTAAACTTTTGCCCAAACAAAAACAAAAACCTCATGCAACACTCTCTTGTAAAACTAACTCCAATCCCAGACCTTCTTTTTTTCTCTCCTTTTGTGCAAAGCCTGCTTGCTCACGAGGCTGGCCATGTGGTTCAGTTTTTAGGATTCCTGCCTAGCATTTGCTTAGTTCTAAGTTCAAATTCTCACACAATAACCAGGCCAGCTCTTACACACCTGTGATCCCAGCCTTGAAGAGGTATGGAAAGAAAGATCAGAAGTTGGAGTCACCCTCTACTAGAGTGAGCTCAAGGTCATCCTGTGATATTAGAAAGAAAGGGTCTTGAAGACATACCTCAAGTCTTTGTCTGGGTGTTTAAATTATGATCCTGATGTTCAAGTATCCTTCTCAGCTCTACTCAGCAGTGACAGAATAAAGGTTAAAATGTTAGCTTTTCAGCTTTTCACCTGTCTGTGGGCTGCAGTGTTTGTGTGTGTGTGTGTGTGTGTGTGTGTGTGTGTGTGTGTGTGTGTGTGTGTGTGTGTGTTTGCTCTCAAAATTCCCCAGTTAGGGTTTTTTTTTTCTGGATTCTAGTTTTAATTCATAATAAAAAAAACCTTCCTTCAGTTGTCTATTATGAATGTTTGCTTAAAAAGAGCCTTTCAATAAAGATCAAATTAGAATTTAAATGCAAAAAAAAAAAAAAACCCTTAAAATTCTGGCAAAGCATGTGTTAAAATTCAAAACTGGAACCTTCCTGTTGGATCAGAGGTTGGTACATTATGGAGACACATTTCCTCTTTTCTTCCCACACTCTCATCTTAAAAATAATACCAGACAGGAGGCGACATCAAAGCTGCCCTGGGGAGACAGACGGAAGTGACTCTTTAACCAGGGAGGGACTCACCAAGGTAAGTCCCTGACAGCTGAGCCTGTGACAATGGGGTCAGCACCATCAGGGAGCTCATCAGTGTCTCAAAACTAAACAAAACAAAATACAGCTCTAGTCCCAGTCCCAGACATCATGAAAAGTTTTCTTGAAAATGTTGGTGATTAACTCCATGTTGTTTTAAAAAAAAAATTGCATGGTGTAAGCAGCTAAAAGTTTTAAATGTCTCTCTATTTTTTTTAAGCTCATGAGAACACAATGAGAAAAATATGGCCCCTGAGTCATGTAGATTTTTTTAAATTCTCAGTTTCAACATAAAAGAGTAAGAATCAAAAAGAGCACCATGGAAAGGCAAGATACAAATTTTGTTTTTTCTGTATATTTAACCAGTATTTGTCTTCCAGAGAGTAAAAGTGAAGCTCTGTGGTTAGTATAAAAACTAAGAAGATATGAATTTGAAACAGATCTATTCTGTTTTGGCCCTATGACTGTAGGCAAGCTATTAACTTTGCCTCTTTTGTATAGTAGCAAGAAGAAGTAACTTATAGGTTTGCCAAAAAGATTAATTTTAAAAACTAAACACAGGTAAAACAGTTAATATAATGCCCAGTACACACTAAGCATTCAATTAAAATATATTTCTGCTCTTTCAAGTGCCTCCCTCAAAAATCCATTTCTTATATCAAATATTTAGAAAGGCCTACTGCCTTAGGCTTCTAAATATCACTTCAAAAACTTCAAATTTGATTGTTTTTAAAGATTTATTTATTTATTTATTTGTTACATATATAATCTTCTGCCTGCATGTATACATCTGCCTGCATGTATGCCTGAAGGCCAGGAGAGGGTACCAGATATCATCATAGATGGTTGTGAGCCACCATGTGGGTGCTGAGAATTGAACTCAGCACCTCTGGAAGAGCAGTCAGTGCTCTTAACCTCTGAGCCATTTCTCTAGTGCAACAACTTCAAATTTGAATGATTCAACATTAACAGTGATTAGAGATGTAGCTCAGTGATAGAATGCTTGTCTACATCGCCTAAGGTTCTGGGTTTTATCCCCAATACCACACCCAATTAGAAATTGACAATGCCACTGAAATATTTTCTAAAATATTTTTTTCATTATATTTACTTGTGGTGTGTGTCATTTTGTGCTTAGGTCATAGGCCAAATTAAACAGTTGACTGTACAAAAGTATTTTGTACATAATGGTTGACGGTCCCGTTTAATTTAGTGCTACCTTGAATCAACAAAAAATAAAAAAGTCAATAGAAAATTGGTAAAAAAAAAAAAAAGAAAAAGGCTAAGCAAGCTACTTATAAATGTGTGTAAAAATCACTAATCATATAAAATTATGTTAACTCTATTAATAGCAAAAGAAAAACAAAAACAAAGAAGATATTTTGCCTATTAGATTGACAAAGATAAATGAATATATTAATAATACTGAGATTATTAAACTTAAAAAAAGGCTGGCCATTTTTTAGAGAAACTAACATTTTCTTCAAGAGTTTAAATGCTTGACTTCTGTAACATATAAATACAACTACAGAAAAAATTAAAGATGTGTCCCATAATTTGTTATAATATTATTTGAAATATTAAAATCATTTAAAGTAACTTAAATATCAATATTCTGGGATTTCATTTGCAGCAAAAAGCAATTCAACATGGCTAAAAATTTCTTAAAAGTGTTATTAGCATATATGTTAAAAATTCTAACAGAAAAATGTCTTGAAATTTAGTTCATTTGTTAATCTAATAATTCTTAAAGAATTATTGCTGCTGTATTCTTCCTCTACTTGGCATATAAACTTAATTTTCTCAGTAATTTTATTCATGAATATATGGTATTACCAATATAAGGTTTTCAAAAACACTGAGCCAAAAATTTTTTAAAGGAATGGTTTTTAACAGAAATATCCCTTGTACATACCATAATTTAAATCATATGACATAAACATTTGCAGCAAATTTCAAGCAAGGGAAATGGGTTCTTTCATTGGGTTGTCAAATAATATGGCCTTATAGCAATAAATGGGTTGTTGTACCATACTGGAAAGCTACCTGAAAGGAATATCATGAGTAGACGTGACCTTGAAATATTTGATGTTTTCATTAAAAATTAAATTTGCTATTCAATTATCTCTGATGAGTAAAATTAAATGATAAAGAATCCAGAAATTATGCTGTGAGAAAAAAATAGCACTTCAATTTCAGAAGCTCCATGCAATTATATTGGGGTTTTGTTAATCTCCTTTAGGTAGAACAATTAGAGAGTACCTCTGGACACTGCGTAGGTGGCACAATTCACAAAACCAGGAAGACAAGTAAAGACCCACTTTGGTTGTAATCAACCTAATCACAGGGATTTCCACTTCGTGACTGTTAGATCTTATTCTAAACAAGTGAACTTTTTATTCAAACACTATAGTAAAGTTTTTAAATTAAAATCTTCATGAATAAGGCCTAAAGAGATAGCTCAGTGATTAAGAGCACCTTCCAGAGGACCAGGTTTTAGGTTATAAGTGCAGTTCCAGGGCATCTGATGTCCCCTTCTGGTCTCAGCTATCACCAGGCATATGCACATGGTGCACAGGTTCATGTGTAGGTAAAACTGTCATCCATATAAAATAAAATTTAAAGTAAACACCAATAATTTAAAATGAATAAAATCAGTCTCTGGATTTGCTTGGTAAGATACTTGATTATATTTCAACCACACTTTCCTTATAAAGGTTGTTTTCTTCAGCCTTTAATGAAGACTTGTAAACAGAATGAAAACTCTATTGCAAAGTCTGTGTTTTACAGGTCCACTTTAGAGCTCTATTCTACCAAGAGTTTAGAATTCAGGTATTGAAGAGTCAGGACACTTGAATGAGAAGTCTCAGAACACACTGAAACAGGTAAGAACTGCCTTGTTATTTTGTTTATTTCTGTTGTCTGTAAATCTTTTACTTTTAAAAATTATGGTTTTGAAAAGATCAAAATGAGTCTTTTAGCTGACGAGAATCTTGCTACCACTTCTTAGTGCTTATTACAGTGGCTGAAGGACAGTTTTCAATGTCTTAGCGCCATTGTCACTACATAGTTTACAGAATTTTTCCTCATCCCATATGGAAATCCCATAATCATTAAGTAATCACTCTATGTTTTTTCCCTCAGCTGGTGGCAGCCAAGAAACTGTTTTCAATCTCTACCATGTGTCCTTTCCTGGATGTATCATATTAAATACATATAACATGTATTCTCTTGTGTCTGGCTTCAGAGATCATTTCCCTTGAGTCTCTTAAGCATATATATGCTACTTTATCTGAAACTAGTTTTGTTCAGAAAGAGGATTTTCTCAAAACAGTTTTTTTTCCTCCATGCAAAGAATATTAAGTTGCATAACATTTAGAATAGATAAACATGTAAATAGATAATTCTAATAACACACAGCAAATGAAATGATAGATATTTGCTTGGGGATTATGGAGAAATGTAATTATCCTAACTCATCTGCCTGAGAGGGATTCAAGACGGGTGATACAGCTTTCTATAATTGTAGTGGTTAATTCTGATCATCCACTTGACAGAATCTAGAATCAGCATAGAAACAAATCCCTGCACCTGCCTGTAAAAGGTTTTCTAAGTTAGATTAACTGAGATAAAAAGGGTCAACCTAACTGTAGATGACATCATCCCATAGGCTGAGGTGCTGGACTGAGTTAAAAAAAAAAGAAAAAGAGGGAAGGAGTGGAGTGGCAGCCTTCATCTCTCTGCTTCAGACTTTCCTTGGCTGCCTCACGGACTTGCTGCCATGACTTCTCTGCCACAAGATCTTTACCTTTAAACTCTGAGACAAAATAAAGGCTTCTTGCCCCACACTGTTTTTGTCAGATATTTGTCAATATATCTGACAATGAGGAAGGAAATTAACACCATACTAATTGATTATAGCACATTGATGAAGCACAGTGGTTTTGGAGAAGAGAAAGGAAGACCTTGGGAGATAGAGAGAACTTACATTAAGAAAGATTCCATGAGAGGCTTTATGCAAACTGATACTTCAACAGTCTAATAAACGAGGTGCAACTCATAGAGGTCTTCAGAATGAGCTACACTAGACATAAGAGCCCGGCAAAGGGAGGATTCAGTCAGCTGCTCTGGCCTGTATAGTGTTGTCGAATCTCAACTTTCTCAAAAAAATCTTTGGTCACAACTAACTCACACATGTTTTAAGACTCGAGGGTATCTTGGCCCCCAAATCCTCTGTATTCACATTTTTAAATGATATTCTTTATTATTATTATTTTATCTCTATTTGTATGAGTGTTTTGTCTACATGTGTGCCTGGGTAATATGTGTTCACATGTGCATCTGGTGCCTACAGAGAGTGTCAGATCCCCTGGAGCTGGAGTTACAGATAGTTGTAAGCCACCATGTGGGTGTTGGGATTTGTACCCAAGTCCTCTGGAAGAACTTGCAGAGGCTTCTTTCCAGGCCCTCTTTATTCATATTTTATGTCTGGTTGCCACAGTCAGCTACTGTATCCTTCAAAGCACAGACACATGGAAGACATTGCGTGGGGTCAAAAGAGAATGTTGCCATCCCTCACAGACAAAGTAAAGCAGACATGTGAAGAAGATTGTGAAGTGGAATGCTCTTACTTAAATAATATGATAGGCCATAGACAAGAATGAAGAGGGAAATGAAAAATGAAATTAGGTCACTGTGGCCCAAGCTTCTGAACTGAGTAGTTTCTAATTTCTAGGGATTTCTTCTATTTTTGCTGACTTAAACCTGTTTATACATCCTTCAACATCTGCTTTTGCTTGATCTATGGACTGAAAGCTCCCCTGTCCTCGACCAAAGACAAATACACCTGAGCCTGGCTGTCTGCAGTGAAGAGCAGGTTCCTTCCATGGCTACCTTGGAAAAAGCTCAGCATTTTCATGGAAGCAAGTGAGTTCAGTTGGTTCATCTGGGAACACATTTGACTCCCACTGTTTACTAAGACCCTACTTAACACTCTGAACCTATGGGGAACATCTGGGAATGCATCCACTACTACAAGAAGGGGGTTATCAGTCTCCAAACCATAGTATCCTCACCACAGTCCTCAGAGAGATAAAAACCCAACTCCAGGTTTTTTTTTACCTCACCTTAGAACTAACTAATACTTTCTCATTGTCTGAAAAAATTCATATGTGGTTGAAAATACAAAAAGCAGATGTTACTACTGTGTGTGCACCCACTGAATCAGGGTCATTTCAAGAACTGTACATACAATAATCCCGGAAGAGTCATGGCTTTAAAAAAATTAATAATTTTATTCCACATTTTACCCAACTGTGGCTTGACGGCTTTTAAGATGAGCCAAGTAAAGAAAGAAAGACAGACATTTTTTTCTGAAGAACAAAGACATTATTGAAGTAGAAAAACAGATGGGAAGAATGTAGACTCTTACCACATTCTGTGTCTTATAATAGATTTAGGTAGTTCCAGAATAATATTTGCTTTAAAAATATTCATTATACTTGCCTAGAGACCTGAAAATGACTTCTCTTTAGCCAAAGAAAGCAGAGTAAGAATGTTAGATTTCATTCGAATCAATTTCATTATGCATATAGTGCTGGATAACAAAAATAAACATTAAAAATACCTATCACATTTTACATCCTCAGAGAAGACAATGTACAAACAAATAACCTCTCCTGCTTCAAGGGAGAGTGTAAGATGAAACATTTGGATTTTATTGTGCATTTAGGAAAAGGAAAGAAGAGGCCAGTGCCAGCGATGTTTATGGCATTCTAGTTTCTATCACGTGTTGGGTACTCTGGCAGGTAAGACCTGTGCTTCACACAAAGCAAGTAAGAGTGGAGTTCAGGAAAAGCAAATGCAGAATCATTGCTGTAGCTGACTCTAGACAAGTTTCTTCATGCTCCTAAGCCTTAGTTTCTCAAGTAAAATAAGGACAGTAGAACATTTTTTTATTGGAAATAAATTTTTCCACTATTGTTTGCAATTAGTTTCATTGGAACGTGTGGTTAATTATCGTGCAGCTGGTTAAATAAGACATCTGTATGCAAGCCTGACGCATAGGCATCAAACATGTGGTTTTAGTTATGACTATGATGTCTTAGTTCCATCTATCAGGCTGAAGATCTGAATAAGTTTATGGACTATTTCCTTTCTTACTAGTAACCAGAAGACAATTTTATTTGTCTTTATCCCTTCACCATTGTAAATATTATGACTAACATTTAGTCACAAGATATGAAATAATCTTGTGTTACAATATCAGCAATGACCAAAGCTTCAAATTTCTCTAAACATCCCCTGATACCATCTCTGAGCCACAAGATAGCAAAGAATAAAGGATAGAAGGGAGAGCTAGCCTTGGAGAAATTAACAAACAGTTTGTTCAATAGAAGGGAAACCTTAGAGCATTGAAACCGTAGACTAAGATGGACAAGTTCACAGGTTCTTCAGGCTGAGGGGACTTCAGAGGTTATTTCTCAGCTGTCCTCTGAGGATTGAATTATGTTCGTACCTGCATTATTTCTCCCTACATAGCCATCACTCTAGTCCCTGATTAAGCCTTTGTGTTTTTTTGCTTGATTGGTAGGTAGGTTGGTTTTTATTTAACATAATTTCTTTATTGATTCTTTGGGAATTTCACATCATGCTCCCTAATTCCATTTCACCTCACAGCTCCTGTTCAATTTCACTACAAGTTAGGATGAGAGAAGAACAAAGTCAGAACTCGGAAAGCCAAACTGAAGGTTCTGGTTAGCTTTACTTTTGTTCAGAGCAGACAAGGTCTCTGCCAGATAGATCCTCAACTTTTCTATTTTTTATTTTAAGACAGGGTCTCTAAGTTACCCAGGCTGTATTTGAACTCATTCTGCAGCCCAGGTTGGACTTGAATATAAAATACTTGAGCCTCGATTCACTGAGTAGCAGGTTTGCACCACAGGGCCAATTACAAAGCCAGAACATAAAGAGGCTCTTTCCAGTGTGTAGTGCCATGTCTCTTCCCAGGAAAACAGAAAGACATATATAGCATCCTTTTGTTCCTGAGGTTCATGAAAGAGTTGCACAAATATTTCATTCATCTCTTTAAGAATCAAGTTCCCATGCCTCAGAAAACATAGCCTTCAAAATTACTACAATGTTCATTTTAACTGAAGTAAGACTTAAATTGTCTTTCTCCTTAAAAGCCACATCTAATATTGATCTATCACCTTCCTCCTGATCAGTATAATTTTGCTCTATACCGAAGGTCTATAATATGGACTTATGGGTATATAATACAGATTTTTGGGTGCAGGATTATAACAATTATTCACTTTCATTTGTCTGCCTTTCTAAAACACAAAACACAGAGATTAGAAGCCCTGTCCTAATTGTTATAAATCTTCCCTGTGTGACTTTTCTATCTCCCAAGATAATGTAAGTTCTATGAGATGTATAATTTAAAAGGCAAAAAAACTACACTATAATCACCAATGGCCACTTAAAATTGAATAACAGATCCTCAAAATACTACCATTGTCAAAAAGAAAGACACTAGAGAATGCCACATTGAAAGATTGCAGATGGCCTCCAGGATGGCCCCATAACTTATTTTGTTGGTGATTCACTCAACCACTGTGTGGTCATCACTAGGGCCGAGAGTGTGGGCTGGATGAAATAGAAGAGAAGTAGAACACAAATTCTGACAGAATGCATTATCATCTTTAAGACTGATTACAGAAGACTCTGCTTTCCCTTTTCTCTCTCTGTCTCTGTCTCTGTCTCTCTCTTTCTCTTACTTACTCTTCCCTCACTTGCTTATTTTGATGGGGATAGTGGTCCTAAAGTTGCCTTTCCCTTTGGAATATTCACATAGCAATTAAGAAGGTATGCTACTGAGACCAGTCCAGCAAAGAATTGAGACCCCGGTCTTCAGCATCCTGCAGGGAGATGGACCTTGCCACCAGCCAAGTGAGTGAACTTGGAAAGATGTCTTCCTTCTACCCAGTCTTGACCAGTAGCTCTTGTCGTCTCAAGTTCAGCCTTGTTAGACTTTGGGCTGAAGTTTAAACTTGCTGTAGATTCAATGTGACAAAAAAATGATTATTAAGTTCATTAGGCAGCTGTGTTTCTGAGTCATTTCTTACACAGCAGCAGCTAATATTCTAAGCATTTGTTCTTAGCAAAAGCAATGAGCCTTCACAGTGAAAAAGGTTTTTCTTATGGGGTAAATTGTTTCAAAATGAAATAAAAGCAATTGTCCCACAGCATCAAGAATGTCCTAAATGTCATTGAGTTATAAATGTTAAAGTGGTTGATTTTTATGTTTTGTGAATTTTACCTCAATATCTTTTAAATTAGTATATAATACTTAAACAAAAAAGGGGGAATTAATAAAAACATCCATCAGGAAAACATTCAAATTGATCGCCAAGTTATTCTTTTCAGTGTATTTTTTATCTCATACACATGAGGCAAATCTCTCCATGCAGCCAATCCTAGGGAAATGAAATAAGAGATTTGAAGGTGCTCCCCCACTTCTTACACAATTCTAGAAGAATTTAATTTTGGAAACCTTTATTGTGTGAACACATAATTTTCTTCAGTAGGAACTAGTAAATACAAAAGACAATGAAAGTATTTTTAGCTATTTGCTTAGTAGTATTATGATATGTGAGGATCAGTGGGTCCATGACCCCTTTCTTTCCACTTGGGACTCTTATCCTCCTGTTGGCCTTCCAAGTCCAACTTCGATATAAATGTTTTTATTTCATCTTACTAGACTTCACTTTGTCATGTTTGGTGTTTTCTTTTAGTACCTGCTCTTTTCTAATGAAAGACAGAAGAGGAGTGGATCTGGAAGAGGTGGAGGAGGAATTGGGAAGAATGGCAGAAGGGGAAATATAATCAGAAAAAACGTATAAGAAGAAAACATTTTAATTAAAAATAAATAAAAAATAAAACTCCAATAAACCATGGGAATAAAAGCAGCTATTTCTGGTTTGTTTTCTTCTAAGACAAAGCCATTAAGACAGATAATAAATTGTAAGTGATTTGCCCAAACCACATGCACATGTGGACCTTAATAATTAGTTCTCTCTCTCTGTCTCTCTCTGTCTCTCTCTCTCCTTGTGCTATTTCCCTCTCCTGTACCCCTCTCTAATACTCATCACCTTCCATGCTACGTATTAAATTTCTTCCCCAAAGGTATGTCTTATCACAATCTAAGAATTACTTTTTAATGGATGCTGGGCAAGGCCCATCCACTTAGTGAATGTCACTCTGGCAAGTAAGAAGCCTGCCTCTTAGCCTAGGTGTCTGCTCAGTTTCAGTCAGAAGAAACTCCACTGACTATGATGACTGAGTATTTACTGGGAGGCAATTCTGAACATGGGGGAGTCATAAAAAAAAAAACCTGCTTTATGATGGTCTTTCTCACCCTGTGAGGATGTGGGAAACAGTTCCTTCTCTCCTCTGGAATCATTTAGCCTTCCACTACTGCAACAAAATACCTTAGGAAAGCAGCTAAAGGGAAGAAGGGTTGTTCTGGCTAACAGCTTTACAGTTCATGATCAGCAGCCTTTGCTGCTGAGTCTGGAGTAAGTTTGAACATCATGAAGCAAAGCGTGTGGAGGCAAAAAGCAGCTCATCTCATAGGACACAAGAGACAGAGAAGGTCACAGCCAGAAAGGGGCTAAGTTTATTTTTCAGAAGTATGGCTGCCAGTAACCCACTTCCTTTAATTAGGACACCAACTTCCAAAAATAACTATGTGTTATGAACCTGTCAATGGACTAATTAATTGATTACATCAGTGTGCCCAGAATCTAACAGCTTCTTCAAGGGTCACCAACTGGTAGCCAAGCACATAACCAGGAGTCTTTTGGGGGACACTTTGTACTCAAATCATAGCACCTCAGTTCCTCTCCAGTCTCTCCAGATTGTTATTTACATTTGTATATCTGCTCCTTTGCAAGGTCTTTACATAATAAATCTTAGTAATGAATTCAAAAAGCATATTCCTCTTTCAGTAAGAGCCCAAACTATTTCCAGGGTTGAAGGAGGCTATTATAGATTTTATTTAGTGAAAGGGTTCTCATCCAGAACAAGTTTGTAGATTATGGGACAATTGCTGCATTACTCCAAGATTAAGTCAAATAATTTATTTTAATGCAAGAAAGAAATATTAATTTCTTTCTCAGAAAAATCTCATTTTAGAATAAAAATATGTCATTCTGATATAACATGCAATACTTGGATATTTTAAAACTGTTTGGAATTTTCTGGCTCACAGGAGTGGCTTTAGTTTCCAGAACACTAGCCATTCAACTCTTCCAGACTCCACACTGATAAAACATCTCTTGACTGCAGCCAATATGGGGGGTTGGCTTGAAGAGAAGCCAAAATATAATAAGAGCATTAACCCACACCTTGGCTAAGTTCGATCACCATTGTCTAGTGACACAGCAATCATACTTATGTAATGAAACCTACAAAAAAAACCACTAAGCAATGAAGTCCAGAGAGTTTTCTAAATTGGAAATGGCACTGAGGTGCTAAGAGGGTGAAACTCATAGGAGAAATGAAAAATTCAGGCTCTCCTGACTGTTTCCCATTCATCTCTTCCATCAATCTTCTCCTGAATTATATCCTTCATTAAAAATAAATAAGGGTAACAGTAATTAAGGATTTTTATAGGTTATGTGAGATTTTAATCAGACTTCTAAACCTGCGGCTGGAGTTTGGGAAACCCTTAAATCTGTAAACACATTAGACAGACATATAGATAGTCTGGGGGTGCTCTGAACTTAAAGATTGGCATGTGTAAGACTGAGCCCATAACTGTGTATATCAGGCTGGCATGGGAAGCAAATGTGCAGATAGAATTGAATTACTGAATGATGCTTGAAAAGCCAGATACTTACAGACATCAAAATCCTGTACTAGGTATCATTCATTCATTCATTCATTCATCCATTCACTCATTCACCCAGTCTGTAAGAAAGTGCTCCTTTGTAGAAAGCTTTGGTAATGCTAAAACTGAATAGTATGGCAAAGAAGAGACTGCTTCCAAGGAAACTAGAGTCTAGAATTCCCAGATGTCACTGTTGTACCTACAGTACCTCCTGAAAGGTGGTTTGCTCTCTCCAGAAGCCTCTGCTGGGGCTGCAGCTGAGACAGAGCAGGAGATTGGGGTGGGGGGTCAGGAAGGAAGCTGGCCTTGGCCTGTACTCCCACGAGCTCTTCCTTTCTTCTTCCTCCTACACCTTTTCTTCAAGGTCCTTTATCCTCCTTTTAGACAAGAAATAAAGGTAGGACGAGCTACAAATTACTAGCTTGAAGCCACAGCAATTTCCAAGCCACCCACGGTTCTCACTTCCGCCCGCGACAATCCATTTCCTTGGGCCTAGTCAATTTCCTTTTACCTCTGCCACACATTCATCCTACACAAGCACCCCAACCATCCACATACCTACAGGAAACACCATCTCTGCCTCCTCTGGTCCTCTTACTGTCCTCCGGTCCTTGCACCTGCTGGGTGAGTGAAATTGTAAGTTGTTTCTCCAGTTTCCTCTGGACTTTTTCATTGCAGTTTGAAGCAGGTGGAGAATTTCTAATCAAGAAGTCAGGATCCCTGCAGGTATGAATTAAATTCCTATATCCTCTTTATCATTTTAGGTGTTCTTGGATAAGTTATTTAAAGCCTCTAACTGGGTCCTTTTATATAAAAATAAGGATCTTCATGATAGGATCTGTTATGTAAAAAGGCATACTCTGATTACCTGGAGAGCTGGAGTTTCTACTTTAAAAACATACATAATGATCACAAAATAGCTGGGGCTGCCTTAGAGCCTTGAACTCTACTAAAACTGTGATTTGACTATTTTCATGTTTACAGTACTTTAATACATTATGGTTTATAAACTTATGTTATACCTGAATGGAGTCAGCTCCACAGGTACGAAAGCTTGAGCCTTGCTCACCCTAGGATTCTGATGGCATCTGGGAGCACAGTGGTTACCTACTTAGACACCTTGGAAAACAATTGCTTTGCCCACCTTCATTTATGATTCCTAAACTTATGTCCAGAATACTTTATAAGCTATCATACCAAAAATTACTTGTCATATAGTTTGTAAGTAATAAGTGGCTTTTAGAATTACTCTAGCTGTATAACTCAGTTATTGATTTATATTTCACTTTTTTTAGCAAATTTTTATCATTGTTACAAAATGCATAAAGCTCTATATAAATATCATTCAATAATATGAATTCAATGTTTTCAAATATCTGGAATAATATTTTTTGTTGAATGTCAAAACAATATTGTGAAAGAACAAGTCAGTAGATTATTTGCCTACCACTGTCCTCATTAACATAAACTACACACACACACACACACACACACCAAACTAAGTTGGTGATATCCTTTCATTTCATTGTCACTCAAGTTTACTCCTTTGTACATAGGACTTCCAATAAAATAATATCATAGGCAGTATAAACTTTTTATGCAATAATTTTTTTCACTTATATACATTATGTCCAATGTAAAGCAAGAAAGATCTTTAGTCTGGATAGTTTAGGTTCAATATTAAGAGTTCTATAATAACAAATTAGCAAGAAAAAAAATCATGCAAATTTTGTTCATATAAATTTTATTATAGCACATCCCTCACCTCACTCCCAGGAGATAAATAACAGGAGAAAGTTAAGAGAGGCATCCATAGATTCTCCCAGGTAAGGGAAAATAGAGATCTCCAGAGAAAATTGCAATCATACGGGGTGGGAGCAAGAGGAGGTGAGAAGAAAACATGAGAGAAAGGGACGGTAGAGTGAGGGGCAGCATAGTTCCTGGGTTAAACTGGTGGAAAAAGTTAGAAAATGTACAAGGTAAAACTTTTCTTTCACATCTAAACAGTCAGTGAAACTTCCAAGAGTTTTATTTCTAAATTCTTAGTTTTAAACTTTGAAAAATATTTCAGCTGCTAATACCTCTGGAATTCATTTGTGTATATGGAGCATGTAATGCGACTTCCATTTCCTTTTATTTAAAATGAATTAAATATGTTGTGTAAACATTTATTAAATAAAAAATTCCCAATGCAATAAAATTATAACTTTGTGTATATTGGGAAATCAGAAATATTAGAATTTGTTTTATTCCAATTACCTAGTTTACATTTTTTCTTTTTTATTTATGAAAAAAGTAATTTTTTATCCATGTATCCACTTGTTCAGGTTCCCTTCCCCATCCCATCCCTCCCAGTCACTCACTCTTCTCCCCATCTTCTTACCTCTTCCCCAGCAAGAGCAGGACATCTCAAGGTTCCAAGGTGGCTTAGTTCAGCATCCACTCCAGGCAGATCTGCTTTCCTCACCCCAACATCAAGACTGGATCAGGTGTTTCTCTGGAGGGAATGGGCTCCAAGGTGCCCGTCCAAGGTGGTGTTTCAGATCCCAAGCTGTTCAGTGGTTTGCAGCTTGGACATGCTTAGATTATTTTGTTTAAAGTCCACCAGTGAGTGAGTACATCCCCTGTTTATCTTTCTGAGTTTGTGAGACCTCACTCAGGAGAATATTCTCCAAATCCATCCATTTGCCTGCAAGTTTTAGGATATCATTTTTTCTTACTGCTGAGTAGTACTCCATTGTGTAGATGTACCTTAGTTTCTTAATCCATTCTTCAGTTGAGGGGCATCTAGGTTGCTTCCAGGCTCTTACTATTACAAATAATGCTGCTATGAACATAGTTGAGCTAATGCTTTGGAGTGTGAATGTGCATCTTTAGGGTATATGCCCAGTAGTGGTATTGCTGGTTCCTTGGGGAGATTGATTTCCAGTTTTCTGAGAAACCACCATACTGCATTCCAGAGTGGCTGAACCAATTTACGTTTTTAAATGAGAAATCTTTATCTTTGTCTATTAATAGACATCTCCATTGTGTTACTTTTCATGATATTATTTTCTTAATGATATTATTTTTCTAAGATCTATTTAAAAAAGTGGTGAAAGAGCTTAGGAAAGTGCTGGCCTTGTAAGTGAAGTGACATGAGTTAGAGCCCCATGTACAGTGCAGAGTCTGATGGTTTTGCTTCCTAAATCTACTGCTAAGGAGGTAGAGACAGGCAGATCCCTAGGCCTCAGTGGCCATGCAAACTAATTTCCTTTACTTGGTTAGTTCTGCACCAAGGAAAGACCCTCTGTGAAAATAAAAGGTGTAAGACAATTGAGGGCAGCATATTCTGCCTTCCCTGCACACATGCACACAAAGTACATATATACCTGCACACAGATGCCTATCACACACACACACACACACACACACACACACACATACACACACACACACACACACACACACACACCTTTATGAAGTGCATTTAAGACTGTGGTATATCTAACTCTTTCTTGTATATCCATTCATAGTTTAGGCAAAAACTTATTTGTATAATCCCTGTACGATATAAATGTCATGTCTCTGCAGTGACCCCTTCTGTTCTCACAGTTCTTGCCCAAGCAAAGGGACAATGAAAGCAGTTTAAGATTAGAATGCTCAATTCTGAATCATCTCTAGAGACATCCTATTCTTTATGCATACTGTGGACCAGGGGTGGGGGAAACCAGTGTTCTCTAGAATAGAATATGTGTTCTTTCCACCCTCTATATCTACTATTCCTTGAAATGATGACCATGCAAAGACAAAGGAGTTAAGCTATGGTGTCACTATGTAGGTGATGTAACATTTAAAGCTCCTCTCCCCATGGTAAGTGAGTGTGGTCTAAGTCCCAGCAAACTTTCTATCTTGTACACCAATTGTACTTGTTTTCTACAGTCTCCTTGTAACCTCCTCTAATCCTTGGGCATACCTAGGATGGAGAAGTTATGTTGTCATTTCCTCTATGCTTTTTTTTAAACTTTTCTATTAACTTTTGGAGCTGTTTTTTCAAAATATATTCCTAAAGAGAATATATATTCTAAGAAGAAAAATTATTACTAAATAGAATAATCGGTATTATATTTCTGCATGCTATCAGCATAGAGAAAACCTATTGCTTTATTATCTATTTATTTAACAACACCTATTACTATATAAAAGACACATTTGTATTGAGGATATCTTAAAGGGAGAAACTTGATAAACACAGCTTCAAATTTAACAATAGTTATAGTTAGTTAGTTCTTATGTAGGCATATCAAATAATGAAAATAACTGTTCTCTGTGTCTCTTTTTTCTAAAATACATGGAACATAAAAAATAAAATGTAAAGCACCTCAAACCAGGTTAGGCTCAGCTACAGATGAAGAAAGCACATTAAGTCACAGTTAATGCCCATGGATGCACTATGGCCACCACAAACTCCTGTTAAATAACCCTTCCACAGTCAAACCAGAAGTGTTTTGTTGTTGTTGTTGTTTTGTTTTTTTCGGTGTGTGTGTGTGTTTTAAATCACTTTATTCACCCATCATCTTTCAATGAAATAAGAATGCTTTTGCTTAAAGTCTACTAATGAGTGAGTACATCCCCTGCTTATTCTTCTGGGTTTGTGATACCTCACTCAGTAGGACATTCTCCAGATGCATCCATTTGCCTGCGAATTTTAGGATATCATTTTTTTTTTTTTACTTTTTTTTTTTTACTGCTGAGTAGTACACCATTGTGTAGATGTACCAAAGTTTGTTAATCCATTCTTCAGATGAGGGGCATCTAGGTTGTTTCCAGGTTCTTGCTATTATTAATAATGCAAGTATGAACACAGTTGAGCTAATGCTTTTGGGGTGTGAATATGTGTCTTTAGGGTATATGCCCAGAAGTGGTGTTGCTGGATCCTTGGGGAGATTGATTCTCAGTTTTCTGAGAAAGTGCCATACTGCATTCCAGAGTGGCTGAACAAGCTTACACTCCCACCAACAATGGAGGAGTGTTCCCCTTGCTCCGCAACCTCTCCAGCACAGGCTGTCATCTGTGTTTTTGATCTTAGACATTCTGACAGATGTAAGGTGGTATCTCAAAGATGTTTTGGATTTCATTTCTCTGATGGCTAAAGATGTTGAGCATTTTTTCAAGTGCCTTTCAGCCATTTGCAATTCTTCTGCTGAGAATTTTCTTTTTACTTCTGAACTCCATTTTTTTCAATTGGGTTATGTAGGGCTTTGGGCTCTAGTTTCTTGAGTTCTCTATATATTTTAGAGATCAGTCCTCTATCACTTGTAGGGTTGGTGAAAATCTTTTCCCATTCTGCAGGCTGTCATTTTGTCTTAGGGCCTGTATCCTTGGCCTTAAAGAGGCTTCTCAGTTTCAAGAGGTCCTACTGATTGTTGTTTTCAGTGTCTGTGCTACTGGTGTTATATTTAGAAAGTGGTCACTTGTGCCAATTCGTTGGAGGGTATTTCCCACTCCCTTTTTTATCAAGTTCACTGTACCTGGGTTTATGTTGAGGTCTTTGATCCACATGGATTTGAGTTTTGTGCAGGGTGATATGTTTAGATCTATTTGCATTTTTCTACACACTAACTCCCACTTACGCCAACATCATTTGTTGAAGATACTATCTTTTATCCATTGAATATTTTTGGTCTCTTTGTCAGAAAGCAGGTGTTCATAGATGTGTGGGTTAATGTCGGGATCTTCACTTTGATTCCATTGATCCACAAGTCTGTTTTTATGCCAGTAACTGGCTGTTTTTATTACTGTAGCTCTATAGTATAAATTGAAGTCAGGGATGATGATGCTGTTTTGGCAATCCTGGTTTTACTGTTATTCCAAATAAAACTGAGTATTGTTCTTTCAAGGTCTATAAAAAATTGTGTTGGAATTTTGATGGGAGCATTGAGTCTGTAGATTGCTTTTGGAAGAACTGCCATTTTTACTATGCTGATCATACCTATCCAGAAGCATGGGAGTTCTTTTCATTTTCTGATATCCTCTTCAATTTCTTTCTTCAGAGATTTAAAGTTTTTGTCAAATAGGTCTGTTACTTCTTTGGTTATAATTACTCCAAGGTATTTAATGCTATTTGAAGCTATTAGAAACGGTGATGTTTTCCTTATTTCCTTTTCAGATCTTTTATCTTTAGTGTATAGAAGGGCTACTGATTTCTTTGAGTTAATCTTTTATTCTGCTACATTGCTGAGGGTGTTTTTCAGCTGTAGAAGTTCCCTGGTAGAATTTTGTGGGTCACTTATGTATACAATCATATCATCTGCAAATAGAAATAGTTTCACTTCTTCTTTTCCAATATGTATCCCCTTAATCTTCTTTCGTTCTCTTATTGCTTTGGTTAAAACCTGGAGAACTATATTGAATAGATAAGGGGAGAGGGCATCCTTATCTTGTTCCTGATTTTAGTAGGATTGCTTTGAGTTTCTCTCCATTTAGATTGATGTTGGCAGTCAGCTTCTTGTAAATTACCTTTATTACACTGAGGAATTTTCCTTGTATTCCCTTTCTCTCCAGGACTTTTATTATAAAGGAGTGCTGAACTTTGTCAAAGACTTTTTCAGCATCTAAGGAGATGATCATGTGGGTTTTTTCCTTGAATTTGTTTATATAGTGGATGACATTTACAGTTTTTTGTATGTTGAACCAACCCTGTATTTTTTTGAGATAAAGCCTACTTGATCGTGGTGAATGACTTTTTTTATATGTTCTTGTATTTGGTTTGCCAGAATTTTTTGCAGCAATGTTTATGAGGGAAATTGGTCTGTAATTCTCTTTCTTTATTGCGTCTTTGAGTGGGAAAATCTATTGCTTTTTACAAGTTTATGTATGTTCAGTTTCTTTATCAAATGTTCCAATTCTTTTTCATGTGACATAATCATATTTATTCTTTCAGTTGTGAAATTTTGTCTTCAGAAAAAGGAATCACTTTATATTAATATTTCAAGTCTTTTAAACATCCACTTTAATTGATATAACTTTAATGTTTGAGGGTTAATTTTCCCCGCCCAGCAGGGTTTTCAGCATGGACCTAGACCTGGGAAGGAATCAAATGGAAGGCAGGAACACGAAAGAACGGAAGGACAAGACAAATCTCTCTGTCCAAGTCCTCCTCTGTGCTTTATTATTACAGCAATATTTATACAGAATCTCTGCCATGCAGGTAGCTGGGAGAAAAGGGGGTGGGAAATACAAGAGAATGTGACAGGCCTGTGAGAGGAAATAAGACAGGGTAGAATTGATATGGAAATCTATCTGTTATCTGTTGAGGGTCTGAAGGGTGTCACCTGCTGAGCTAAGGGAGCTACAGGAGAAGGCTGGAGGATGTCACCTGCTGAGCTGAGAGAGTCAAGCCAGACTAACAGGAGTCATGGATAAGCTAAAGACAATAGGGACGCAGCCTTCTGGCAAATGACTATCTGGGGTAAAGACTGCTGGCGAGCCATAGGAGCTAACTTATAAAATATGGCTTAGTTAGACTTTGGCTCCCAACAGTTAATACTCTTTGCTAAAAATCATTTTTTTTTACCATTTCAAAGATTTTAAAACTAGCATTTGTAGTCTTCATTAATTTGAGAAGGGTAAAAACAAGTTTCTTCTTCACAATCGTAATGTTAGATTTTATATTGAAATAAAAACAGCCAAGTAACCATCTACTAGCAATCAAATTAGTAATGGAGGCATTTTTGTGCAAACTTAGAGAAACCCAAGCCTTTTGTCAACTTTTAAAAGTTACAAGAGCCCCCAACTTAAAATTCCAAAACTAACACAGAAAAAAAAAATTGTAAAGGGCATCTTGCCTGAAAGGTCCTCCATCATACACATATAGCAAAATATTTTAATGATAGGATTAGCTAATCACCATGTAAGATCAACCAGGAAACAGAGGCTTCATTAAATGAATGAGAGGTACAGAAGCCTTCTATGTGAAGAATAAGGTGTTTACCAACAGCCTTGTGAATAAAAGAGCTCAAAAAAACTTTATTCCTTTCCTTTGTTTCTTTCCTTCTTTCTTCCTACCTGAGAGCAGGGAAAACTAAAATTTCAGCTTCCAATAGAAAAAGAAATAGGTTTTTTTTTTTAAATATAAAAAAGAAAAGGACAAAAGCCAAGTCTCCAAACTGAATATTCTGACACTCAGGTCTAGCCTCAGAATACATAAATCACACACAAGTTACTCTATCCATTTTCCAAACAGTTTTCCCTTCAGTAGCAGTTAGAAATGTCCTACATGATTTCCACAGTGCTTCATGACACAAATAAAATCCAGGGCATTTAAGTCCCTTGTAGTACATACACCTGTTTCTCCAGCATAGATGAGACTACATGGACTTTTGGCCTCAGGTGAGATGATGTGGACCTTTCTGAAAATAAGCAACTTCCCGGGCTCCGCAGAAGGATTGGAATATAGAGGCTTACTGAGACTTAATAGGTGGCCCCTGACAGAGTTGCAGATATTGAACAAATTCTAGACTCCTGTCTCCAGGTTTCAGAAGGTACATACAAGCTGCCACCAATCTTTTTCTAGGATAGCAGAATGTCATTAATCTTAAGAATTTTATCTGAACTGACTGGTAAGTGATATAGACAACAAGAAACTATAATTGGTATTAGCAATATGTACATAGGGGTCTTGAGGTGCACAGTTGGCAGAGTATCTGACATGATTTGGATTAGTAAACCAATATATTTCTGATTTATAGATATATTTTATTATTTTTGAGGTTTAAAATATTTTATTTAACCCTTTATCTTTTAAAGTCTATTTAATTTCACAGTAAAATTGAGTGGAAAGTGCAGTGTACCCAGCCATAATCCTCTTTTGATGTACTACTGCATCTGGTTCTTTTCAACCTTAATTTACAAAAATAATATTGATACCTCCCTCAAATTTTATTTGGGAGGTTGGTAGTCATTCTGGGTTGGAAAAATATTCATATTATTGAGGATATTGAAACATAGAGAAGTAAGTTAATGTTTGATCTCAATGGCAGTTCATATTTGAGTCATCTAGACCTCATGACTGTGTCTCATTGCACCAATAAGTAGGTTACAAGTGCACTATGGATTTTTAGCTATCCAGATACTTTAAATGTGTCAATTAGTATCAAATAGATGGAGGTGTGCCATATCACAATAGGGAAGATTAGTCAGAGCTTGCAGACTAAGGTAACCCCATGCTTTTCTACTGGGCATTTTTCTTATCTTAGAGCCCAAAAGGGTTAGGGTTAGGTTAGGTTTTACATACGTAAAAGGTCTTAGAAGTAGAGGCACCAACCACACACATTATGTCATGCTCTTCCTGTTTTTCTGCTCACTGTCAGAATATACTGATCATAAACAATTCTCTTAGTTCTAATAAAAAGCTGGTCTGCTTTAACTTTCAATCCTCAGGACTAATTTCTTCAAATAGAGCTTTGATTTTTCACTTTATTCTGAGATTATTTCTTCAGCCTGATTGACAGGATGGCTTAGGCTTTAGTGGTTCTTTTTGGAGATTTAAAATCACGGATAAACTAGTTATTGCTTGGCAACCTCCCAACATCTCCTCCTTGCAATTTACAAATGGTGCCAGTAGTAGAAGAAAGGGAGAGATTGTCCAGACACCCTCTCAATCTCTGTTTGTGTCTCAAATCCTCTGGATTTCTGAAGTCATTTATTCCTGATCCCCATAAGTGCCATTGAAAGTGGACTTGTGTTTTATTGTTGAGAACATTAACATCTGATTCCCTCCTTTTCACATCCAGATGTTTGATCCTACTGGTCTGACTAAGCCAGGGAACCACAGGTCTCACTTTCAGAGATTCTTTATTTCTCTGCACAGCACAGAAACTTTTAAGAGAAAAAAAGGTGAAATTATGAGTGACCAGACATGGATAGGTCTTTGTCCTCGCTACCATTTCAACAATGGTGGTCCATACCCTACAGTAGAGTCTACTGTTGAAGGAAGGATGCTTGCAAGTATCTGAGTTTTGTTTTTCTCATTGAGCTATTAAACCCCTCAAATTAAGATTAGAATTTTTGCCACATGGTAAGAAGTGACATGAACTTACAATGACAAGGAAGGATACTTACCAAACCAGGAACCAACACTGGGAAAAAAAGGACAAGAGCAGACAGCAATGTCTTTGCAGCCTCACTCTTCATAAGCCTCCACCACTGCCTAGTGAGGTCACGTTATATATCCTCTTCCTTTTCATCCTGAAGCCAGTCTTCATGGAGATCCCTGAGGTTTATTAGCAAGACTTAGGTATGCCCTACCTTAAGACAACATTCTTTGTCACAATATCTTCCTTTGTAATCCTCATAAAAGAATGAAGGTTTGCAAAGAAGTTATTTGTTTCTGGGGACTGAAAACTTCTGTTTCTTGGTTTGAGGCTGAGGATCATTAAATAGTCTTATGGAGGAAGGAGTCTAGAGTCCGTTAGCTTGGGCATACTCAGGAACAAATGCCCATTACTCCTATGTAAGATACCATATCACAGCTGACTTAAGTCTATATTAACTTTGCCAAAATGCCACAGGCTGCTAATCCCCCACGAACCCATCTGCTTACGATTGCCATTGGAAATGCCTAACACCCTTATATTTTTTAATTCTCCAAATAATTAATCTTACTGTCTTATGTATTTATATTTATTCACATATTTCTGGGTCTCATTTTTCTTGTTGAGATATTATACACCTCAAATTAAAATCAGAATTTTTGCCTCTTATGTAAAAAGTGAAAACTACTTGTATCAATCAAGGTGAGTGTTGTTCTTCCTATTATCATGAATAGCTGTACTTTTCATGGATTATTATGTCATCCAAGAGTATAAGTCACCTCACATCCACCTCTCATCTCTTTCTCCTCTCCCAAAATGATGAGATAAGGAATTTCATTTTTTATCCCAACCAATAAGAATTTTTAGATTTAATTTTATTTAAGAAAATGGCATACATCTCATACATTCAAATGTAGTAAATTTATACCTGGAAATAAATACATGTTCATATTACTTACCATATGAGTTAGATAAATAACACAAGAAATCTGAAAACATCTTATGTTAAGGTCTCTGTAAATTCACTAAACCAAAATATTTAGGTGAGAATCTTGCCCTTGATTGGATTCCATATGTATCCCATCTACCCCTGTTTTTATCAACATATATAAACAGAATAAAAAAATTTACATTTGTGGCAGAATAAAAGATTGCAAAACTACTTTGCTTTCTTCTGATTTTGTGTTGTAAGGTGTAATGCTTTGTAATGGTGCTTGCATAATATATTTCTGTCATAATAATTTCTATAGTTTGGGGACTCTTGTTATTTTCCAAAAGTAGAACTGTTGCTACACTGATGAATTTTTAAAAAGAAAATCTTCAGGTTAGTTTCTTAATCACAAATCCTTTCTACCATAAGAAAGTATGCATGAAAAATTCAAGACTAACTTGTGTCTTCTTCTGTTATTTTTTTAACCACTATTTCATTGCCCTGTATTAAAATCATGATAACTTGTTCCTCTTTGACTAAATTTGGCATCGAAATGTTTTCTTTTTTTTTTTTTTTTTTTAAACTTTATTTATTTATTTGCGTTGGTGTTTGCCTGGAACTGGAACTACAGACAGTTGTTAGCTGCCATGTGGGTGCTGGGAATTGAAACAGGGTCCTCTGGAAGAGCAGACGGTGCTCTTAACCACTGAGCCATCTCTCCAGCCCCCGAAATGTTTTCACTGCACCTGAGATTTCAGTGTTTGCGCATCAAAGGCAAGCCCTAAAAATCTGAAATAATAAACATGTTTTTAACCAATCATTTCTTCTTAAACACACTCCTCTCTTAGCTACTCATTCACTGTTTTCACTGTGGCACTAAATCTATATTGTTTTCAGCAGACTCAGTAGTGTTAACTGATTGTCCAATAAACTTTGAAAACTTGCAATGCTTTAAATATGTTACAGAACAATTCTTCATCCATCAACACACACACACACACACACACACACACACACACACACACACACACTCACATTGTACTGGGTGGAACAAAACAGGATGAAAAAGTAACTAAACACTGATGTTGATGTAAGCTTTCTCTTTGCTTTCAATTTACACTGATAGATTCTTTCTTGGAGTTGTCCTCAAATTAATGGCCCAGCCGCTCCTACTGATCCTCAGTCTCCCTTACTCAAGACTATCTTTTTCAGTAACATCTTGTACTCAGACTAGTTAACACTCAAATACAGATCTCTTTCATGCCCTGAAAGTGATGGCAACATAGCCTACACTTCCTGTTTATTCTCTTGTGGAAAAGCATACACAGAAGGTGTGGTCACTTGTTTTCATAGCTCTGTCCCAAACTTCTTGAAAAAAATTTCCCTCCATGAGCCTGAAGCACCTTTTAGTCTTCACGGGGCTGAGGAATAAGGCAGGCAGGCAAATAAAGAAATTTTGATTAAGTTTTCTTGGTGCCTTTGAAAAAAGGAAGAGAAGAGAAAAAAGTAAAAAGAGGGTGGAAAATAAAAGGATGAAGGAAACAAGCAGGGAGGGAGTAGAGGAGAATGCTAAAGCCCTGCTTCTCCATACTAGTCTAATGTCACATTATGAGCAACAGTCTTTTGGTCTTACCTACTCATTTATTTTGTCCTTGCCTCTGAGCATCCACCAAAGCAATTGTTTCTGTTGGAGAAAAGAAGAGCAGGTAAGATGTGGAAAGACTGAGCAGGTCTTCTGTGTAAGTCATTGAGATGTTTTCCACTAACATCTTACGTTATCAACAGCTTCCTAATTCACAGTTATCAAGACCTTTTCCATGTAGAGCTGACTTTTAATCTATAACACTTAAAAGTTTATGGTAGACTGTTGGAGATTGTGAAGTATACATAAAAGTCAAAGCTCAGAAGTCAAGAAGACTAAACTATTTTTGGCTGTGTAAACAGTATCATTATGTTGTCTCATTAATGGTTCTTTCATTATTACAGTGCCTACTAGCAAAGTCATCCATTAAAGGTTATACAACTAACTTTAGTATCACTATCTTAATCCCACTGAGCATGCAAAGATTTAGTAATTACCATAGTTGCCTTCCCTCACATTTTATTTGTCATTAAAAATATTATGTTAGTAAAAACCTGAATATTTAATTCATATGACTTCTAGAATTTCTGCACTCAGCTGTTAATTCTGATACTTAGGTTGATTGTCATTGATGAAGCATGGGGAAGATGTGCAGGAATTGGCTTTTCTTCTCATGTTATATGTGTGTACAAATGTACCAGTTAAAGATAAATTTCTAGAAGGAAATAAAACTGTCATATGATACGTGGCATGCCAAATGGTTTTGCTTCTAAAGGTTTTTTGTTTGCTTGTTTTGGTAGCAAAGAAACATTATCCAAAACAAAGACTTTAAAAACACTGGAATGTTGGGGCTGGAGAGATGGCTCAGCGGTTAAGAGCACCATCTGCTCTTCCAGAGGACCCGGGTTCGAGTCCCAGCACACACATGGCAGCTAACAACTGTCTGTAGTTCCAGTTCCAGGCAAAACACCAAGGCAAATAAATAAATAAATAAAGTTAAAAAAATAAAATAAAATAAAATAAAACCACTGGAATGCACCCTTTTTGAAGAGTAGTCACATGAGGGGGAGGTACTAAAGGGCCAGTTTTAATGTTTTATATCATCAAAGCATCTGGATAGGCAGATCTATAAAGATGTATTTTAAAGGTATATATAAATAACACCACAGCACTAATACAGCCATGTTTACTTATAAGAGATTGGTTACATATAGAATATTGTAAGCTGTGTGTAAAATGATGGTATGTATTTTAGTGGTTGAAAAACTATCTCCCACATGCTATGTGTATATCATGGTCTGTTCCACAACTGCATGAACTTCTCAGTAACTGCATACTGTAGAACTAGTGATCTCATGATTCTTTCCATACAGCTTGTCCTTTGGGCTGAGACAATGTCAGTCATTGCATGGGAGCTACTCAGGATGTGGAGTAGAAGTTATATTCTGAGCAGAGCGTGAGCCATTAGCTATTACAGTCACAACAGCTGGGTAGGCACAATGGTCCACTAACGGAGATCTCAGCAGAAACCAACAATGTTCCAAATGCTTCAGAAAGGCAGCAATAAAGCTATAAAAATGATTTTATATATAGCTACATTCTTTAAGTGCAGTACTTATCTATAATTTAAATCCAGGAACTACCTGAATTTAAATCGTTGGCTCTCATGCTGGGGAATCAATAGATAGTATCTAATGTTGATCTATGAAGTAGAATTATAAGCATGTTATTATTCAAGAAGATTAAACTAGGCCTTAAAAATCAACACCCAGGAGTGGAAAATACAAATTTCACACAATTAAGCAGGATAAAACAAATACACACATGAAGGTGGAAAAAATACAATGGAAATATCAAACTGCGAGCTTAACGCACAATATAACTTTCAAGAAGAACATTCCAGAAATAAAAAAAAAAAACTTCAGTTTTATTGTTTTAAAACCACACTTCAGTTAGAAGATAAATATTTTATTGTGCTTTTAGAAATCTTCTCTGCATTTTTTACTGATTCTTCTTGTTAAAAATATCAAATTTCTCTTTGAAATTATAGTGAATCAGCAAACTTCCCAAAGAGCTGCTTAGCAGTTAGTAAAGAAAATGAATATCTAGTTTTGGGTACTAAACCTTAGCTGGACTTCTCCACTGAAACCTTTCAGCTTCTTAGGACTCAATTCATTGTCAAAAGGTAGATAAGTCTACATTTATTTCTTTCAACCCTACTTTTTTTTTCTTGCTTGTTTTGCTACTTTCATTGAAAGAGTCCAAGAAAACAGTTAATCTGACTTTATAGTTTTCAGAAACTGCAATGAACCCACAATTCACAGAACCCCTTATCCTTTATCATCCCATACATCATCTGATCAGTCATATTTAAATCATCAGGGAACAAAGCAGACAGAACTCTATTCTAATGGAAGCATGTTGGAGTAATTTAAATCTATAGCAGCCATCATATAGGAACTTGTGCATCAGCCCTAAGGCTGTATATCCAAAGGATACAGACTGCATAAAAACATGACTTTCCTGCTCCATAACCTAAAAAGGCTGTTGGAAATTCTTGAAGTTCCATATGAAACTCAGAACTGAATGAATTCCATTTTCCTATTAATGCTGAGAGAATGGGAATATAAGTCTGGTCTCCAGAAAAAGGATAGATATGGTGGTACATACCTGTAATCCCAATTCTGATTATACAGGTATATAAGAAGATTCTTGGTGCATACTGGCCAGTCTAGCCTAATTGATTAAGTTTAGGCCAATGAGAGATGCTGTCTGAAAGGAGGTAAATGATATTCATGAGATAAAAACAAGGTGGCTTTGGAACTTCACACACACACACACACACACACACACACACACACTATACTGAAATAATAAATCATTGTATAGTGATTATTCCATATACTAGTAAGCTGATTTTTATATTATTATATATTCTTATACTTAATCAGAACTAATTTTCTTTCCAAATATTAACTCATAATTTTACAAAGTAGATTCTGGGTTTTTTGAACAGCTTTAGGTTTATGAGAAGGTTGAGGGGAATACAAAAGGAACCTCATCTACTCCATGCCTAGCTTGCTATTGCTTGCCACTATGTTACTATGATACATTTTTTATTAAAATTAACAAATAAGTGTCTTAATTTCAACTAGTGTTCATAGTTTTTATTTGCTTAGCTTTATCTCTTTATATTTCTCTTCTTTAGTTTTGTTTTCTACCTTTTCTGTTGCAAGTTTCCATCTAGAGCATTGCATTTAGTTCTAATACCTCATAAGGCCCTGAATGCTGGTTTAAAAAAAGTGCTCAGATGTGCCTTGTGTCTGATGGTCTTGACAGTCTTAGCATCCTGCTAACGATCTCTGTTAGAATTAATTTGATATTATAAATTTGTCATAATGAGACTTGAACTGTGAACACTGGGAATGGCTATCTCTTAGATAAACAAACACCCTTTCCAACCCATGGCATCAAGGATGCACACTATCAATTAGACATCACTGATGATACTGATGTTGCTTTCTTGGCTAAGGTTGTGGTTATAAAATTTCTCCACTGTAACATTCAACATTTTTACCCTCTCCATACTTTACTCAGCCAAAACCTCACAAAGTAGAAATGCCTTTCTCCTCCTTTGAGAGTGGATAAATAGCTCCATGAGTTATTTGGAGTTCTTGCATGCTAGAGATTTGTATATTAGCCTTCTTTGCTTATAAATTCAATTATTTATCTACACACTTATAGGATTATAGCTATTTATTTTTTGTTTTATATTAGAAACCAATATGAAATCTAGTATAATGCAAATAAATATTATCACTTCAGTTATTCCAACTTTGGATAGCAGTTGGTTCTTCTGCTACTCTGATATGTTTCTCTCTACCTGTGTTTTGTTTTGTAAGTGAATATGAAATGTTGAAATATTTATTATGAATTTATGACTAGAGAGAACTTGTCTCAAAACAAAATTACTTAAAAATATTTATATTGATACTTATAATTTGTTTTCATATAAATATTATATAATATAATGACATAAATATATTCAATTTGTATTTTGAGACATAGTATCTCTATGTAGCTCTGAAAGTACTGCAATTCATTATGTAATTCTGGCTAGCATAGAATTTACAGAGATCTGCCTGACTCTACCTACCAAATGCTGGTATTAAAATTGTATACCACCACACCAGGATTATAAGACATTTTATAATGCATACTGTAACAGTTTTTAGAATACCAACTATATTTCACAAACATTACATAAAATTCCAGGACATTCCCATTTCCTCCAAAGACATTTCATACCTATTAACAGCTAGGCTAATTCTTTTTCTCTTAGTCCTAGAAATCACATATCTACTTTATGTTTATATATTGGATATTTTAGACACTTTATAAACGTTAAAGCCCTTTGCAGCTGACTTTTAAACTCAATGTTTCTGCCAGGTTCATTTTTTATGACTGTATAACGTTCTCTTGTATAAATATACCTCAAAAGAAACAAAGTTGTCCCCACATTTGGGGCATTCTGAATAATATACAAATGAGTAATTATGTGCAGATTGGGGCTGAATGTGTGCTTCCTATTCTCTTAGGTGTAGAGAACAGAAAGTATCTAGACATGACAATCTCATTGTCAATAACATTTAATTAAAAATGCCATAATGTTAAAACACTGATACCCAACTGTTTGCTGAACTTGGCAATCTCTAGTGAATAAAATCTCATTGGGCCCCTAAGTTTCTGTCTTCACACTCTCCATATCATGCTGTCAATAAGCTAAACATTTATATTCTAAAGTAATCACAAATTTTATTAACCCTATTTGCTTGTTGTTCCACATTACTGACATGAGTAAAGAGTAATTCTAAATTATCTATTTGATAGGAGTTTCTTCTCATGCTCTCCTCCTACTCATCCATCTCCTTTATTTTTCTCTGTTAGCCTGTCTTGCTTAAGGATTATTTTAACATCAATTCAGATTTTTCCCCCATGAAATAGTATCTCAATGTCTTTGCTCTTGTTCTCCCTAAAGTTTCCCTCCAAAAAGCCGCCACTTCTAAAACGATCTTATTATATCAAAATGAACTTCGTTAGATCTTAACCAAAAATAGACAACATTCTTACTGGATGGTTTGATGGCTTCTAAGTCTGAGCAGTAAAATCAAAGAGACTCTACTTAGCATTGACTTCGCAGCCACTGATCTCATGTCTTAAGATCCCTAAAGCATTGTTGCATTCCACCTTCTCAACTCTTTATTTATAATGCTTTTCCTGCTTCTGTGTGTTATTTTCAGACTACCTAAAAATGAAGAATATATAAGTCTTTCTTTAAAATTCCTCCATATTTCATTAATCTTAATGTCTTGGTACTTGTCATAAGGGACAATGCTGTTTTCTTTTGTATTCCAGCCTGTTAATCCTCCCTAGAAGGCTTTCTGCAAACCCACATAATTTTTCTTGCATCTCAACCTGTGCAGGGTTTTCACTGCTGTTAGAACTTTTCCCTTTCTGTAGCTCTTACTCATAAATCACTTACTTAGGTTCATAATCATTTAATTTTCCTCCCTGGTTACCTCTCTCTGGGTAATATAAATCAGATTATTGTACTATACAGTTGCATAATTTTTCCCCAAGCAAATCCATGAATTTATCACAAACACAAGCTAACTCACCATTTTGAGTTCCATGAACCAAAATGTGAGATTTATCTAGACATGAAAAAACCAGAGCTACAGAGTAGCTCTATCAGGATATTTTCCCATGGAGAGCACACTGTCTAAATTTTATATCATCAGGCCATGAGGCATAATTCTGTGGAAATAAAGTGATTTGGTCTACTCTTCAAGACATATGGTTTTCATATTACTTTACAGAGCAGGAACAGTCACCTTCAATCTCCTTAGAAATGACTTTGCTCCAAGCAAGGATTTCCATGGCAGCTGTGTATTGTTGATTCTAGCTATTCTGAGCCCTTGATTCCAGCCCCTGCTTCACCCTAACACTCTGCCACTTGAGACACACAGTTGAAAGTTAAGAACAGGAAAGTGTGTATAAAGATGTAGCCTTATGTCCTCTTACAGACTGTACAGAATCATCCTCAGACAATAACCCAACTCAAAATATCAATGCCATTGAGGTTGAGAAAAAAATCTAGCCTGGAGGTATAATATTTCCTTCTTATCCTGGTGTTTCTAATATGAGGACTATTGAGCATCCCCATTGAGTTGCCAACCCTCTTTCCAGTGAAGGCTTGCTGTGTTCTCATTCTCTAGCTTGACCTTCTTCATTAATGCAGGGATCATGTTTGTAAGATAAACTAAAAGAAAACCTGAGCAGAGAAAGGGAATAAAAAGTCCAGCTAAACTCCATTCCTTACAGACCAATGAAGAAAGGCCAGTCAGAATACTTAAGAGCTTGAAACTGCTATATGAGGTTTATGATTTGATCCAGACCTGTCTGTAGCTGTGTTTTGTTGTTGTTGTTTGTTTGTGTTTTAAATGACTTATACACTTATATTAATTTTATCTTCTCTGGTTTATGTCTAGGTCTGTTGTTAGCTAGCTTTTTATTGATTTTTAAATTTTAAGCTTTTATTGTTTTTTGAAACTCAATAGCAAAGTTTATATAAAAAAGCAAAACATCCAAAATAGCTAAAATTAAAAAAAAAAAAAACTCACACAATAATAAAACTTCTCTTTTCTCTAAAATACATAAAACATAAAAAATAAAATCTAAAGCTCTTCAAGCCAGGTTAGGTTCAGGTACAGAGGAAGAAAGCACAGTAGGTCACAGCTAATGCCCATGGATGCTCTATGGCCACCACAAATTTTTGCTAAGCAGCCCTTCTACAGGTAAACCAGAAGTTTTGATTTACTTTGTTTTCTTTTGTTTTGTGTATGTGTGTGTTTTAAAACACATTATTCACCCATTATCTTTCAATGAAAAAAGAATGTTTTCACTTAAAGTCCACTAATGAATGAGTACATCCCCTGCTTATCCAGGTTTGTGAGACCTCCCTCAGAAGGATATTCTCCAAATCCATCCATTTGCCTGTGAATTTTAGTATATCATTTTTTTTTTTACTACTGAATAGTAGATTATTGTGTAGATGTACCAGAGTTTGTAATCCATTCCTCAGTTGAGAGGCATCTAGGTTGTTTCCAGGTTCTTGTTATTACAAATGATGCTGCTGTAAACATAGTTGAGCTAATGCTTTTGGGGTGTGAATGTGTGTCTTTAGGGTATACGCCCAGAAGTGGTATTGCTAGGTCCTTGGGGAGATTGACTTCCAGTTTTCTGAGAAACTTCCATACTGCATTTCAGAGTGGCTGAACAAGTTTACACTCTCACCAACAATGGAGGAGTGTTTCCCTCGCTCCACATCCTCTCCAGCATAGGCTATATAATCTGTGTTCCTGATCTTAGCCATTCTGACAGATATAAGGTGGTATCTCAAAGTTGTTTTGATTTGCATTTCTTTGATGGCTAAAGATGTTGAGCATTTTTTCAAGTGTCTTTCAGCCATTTGTAATTCTGCTGAGAATTCCCTTTTTAGTTCTGAACTCCATTTTTTGATTGGGTTATTTGGGGTTTTGGGCTCTAGTTTCTTGAGTTCTCTATATATTTTAGAGATCAGTCCTCTGTCATTTGTAGGGTTGTTGAAAATCTTTTCCCATTCTGTAGGCTGTTGTTTTGTTTTTATGACTGTGTCCTTGGCCTTACAGAAACTTCTCAGTTTCAGGATATCTCACTTATTGATTATTGTTATTAGTGTCACCTGGTGTTACATTTAGGAAGTGGTCAACTGTGCCAATGTGTTGGAGGGTATTTCCCACTTTATTTTTCTATCAAGTTCAGTGTAGATGGTTTTATGTTGAGGTCTTTGATCCACATGGATTTGAGTTTTGTGCAGGGTGACAGGCTCGGATCTATTTGCAGTTTTCTACACAATACCATCCAGCTATGCCAACACCATTTGTTAAAGATACTATCTTTTTTCAATTGAATATTTTGGGCCTCTTTGTCAAAGATCAGGTGTTCATAGGTTTTTGGGTTAATAGCGGGATTCTCAGTTCATTTCCATTGATCCACAAGTCTATTTTTATGCTAGTACCGGGCTGTTTTTATTACTGTAGCTCTATAGTATAACTTGAAGTCGGGGATGGTCATGGCTCCTGAAGTTCTTTTGTTGAGCAAAATTGTTTTGGCAATTCTGGCTTTCCTGTTATTCCAAATAAAATTTAGTATTGTTCTTTCAAGGTCTGTAAAAAATTGTGTTGGGATTTTAATGGGAACTGCATTGAATCTGTAGTTTGCTTTTGGTTAGATTGTCATTTTTACTATGTTGATCCTACCTATCCATGAGCATGGGAGATCTTTCCATTTTTGGATATCCTCTTCAATTTCTTTCTTCAGTGATTTAAAGTTTTTGTCAAACAGATCTGTTACTTCTTTTGTTATAATTACTCCAAGGTATTTAATGCTATTTGCAGCTATTATGAAGGGTGATGTTTCCTTCATTTCTTTTTCAATCTTTTTGTCTTTAGTGTATAGAAGGGCTACTGATTTTTTTGAATTAATCTTGTATCCTGCTACATTGCTGAAGGAGTTTATCAGCTGTAGAAGTTCCCTGGTAGAATTTTGTGGGTCACTTATGTATACAGTCATATCATCTGCAAATAGAGATAGCTTCACTGCTTCTTTTCCAATTTGTATCCCCTTAATCTCCTTTCATACCCTTATTGCTTTGGCTAAAACTTCTAGAACTATGTTGAATAGATAAGGGAAGAGAGGACATCCTTGTCTTGTTCCTGATTTTAGTGGGATTGCTTTGAGTTCCTCTCCATTTAATTTGATGTTGGCTGTCGGCTTCTGGTAAATCATCTTTATTATATTTAGATATTTTCCCTGTATTCCTGATCTCTCCAGAACTTTTATCACAAAGGAGTGTTGAACATTGTCAAAAGTTTTTCAGCATGTAAGGAGAAGATCATGTAGGTTTTTTCCTTCAGTTTGTTTATATGATGGATGACATTTATAGTTTCTTGTATGCTGACCATGCTCGAATTTCTGGAATGAAGCCTACTTAATTGTGGTGGATGAATTTTTTTCTGTCATATGTTTTTTTGTTTGTTCATTTGTTTATACTTTTTATTTACTATGGTTTCATTTATTCACTTGAGTTGTGCTCTCTCTACATAGCCCTGTAATTCAAGAAAACAAAGTACTTATTAACTTATAAATTTCTCTTTTTCTTCATGATCTTCTCAACTCCCCACCCCCACCATTGTGTGTGTGTGTGTTTGCGCACGCAACTGCATGCCCATCCATGGCCCAATGCCTTCCACTTTTGATTTACTTCACAATCTTTTTTAGAAAGGGTCTGTCTTTTTATCTGCACTCCAGACAAATTGCCTCTTTTTCCAGAGTTCTGCGATTATAAGCATCACTTTTTGAAAGAGAAACTGTCACTCCTTTCTGTAGGGTTAATCCCTATCTTTCCAGCTCCTTAGGGTCTCTGTGGACTTCTGTTTTCTTGGGTTTTGATTGTTTTGTGGTATGTGTTTTTCCTGTCTATAAAGCCACATTTCTTGCTGGGATGTAGTGGTAAAGGCCTCTACTCCCAGTATGTAGAAGGCAGAGGATATCTGTGGCCTTCCTTCTTTTTGTATTTTTTTCCAATCTGTAAATTCACACCACCTACTTCCACCCAAAGGAAGCTAAACATTTATTGTGCTTTTGTTTTTGTTATCTTTTTTTTTCTGACTAGCTTACTGTAGAGAATATGAGCCTCCAGAGAATTCTGCACATGGTTTGTTACTGAAAAGTTTTGGAGTGTTACACCACCACACCCATAGGCACACCCAGAGACACATGAATAAATTTTGAAATTTATTTATTATTTCTAAATAATTTATTTTTAAATGCATAATGAAGTAAGAGAACAAGAAATTAAAAAAACAAAGATTTTATATGTTGCTGTAATCGGTTTGACAGAATTTTATTGAGTATTTTTACATCAATGTTCATGAGGGAGATTGGTCAGTAGTTCTCTTTCTTAGTTGCATCTTTGAGTGGCTTGGATTTCACAGTGATTGTGACCTCATAAAAAAGAATTTGGCAGGGTTCCATGAGTTTCCACTGTATGGAACAGTTTGTTGAGTATTAGTATTAGTTCTTCTTTCAATATATGGTAGAATTCTCCAGTAAAACAATCTGGTACTGGGCTTTTTTTTTTTTTTATTTGGGAGACTTTTAATAACAGCTTCAATTTTCCTTGGTGTTATTGGTCTTTTCAGGTCTTTAATCTGTTCTTGATTTAATTTTGGTAATTGGTACTTGTCCAGAAAGCTGTCCATTTCTTTTAGGTTTTCCATTTTAGTAGAGTATAGATTTTCAAAAGTATGACCTGTTAATTCTTTGGATTTCCTGGATATCTGTTTCTATGTCTCCCTTTTTATTTCTGATTCTGTTAATTTTAATACCGTCTCTCTGTCTTTTGGTTAGCTTGGATAAGGGTTTGTCTATCTTGTTGACTTTCTCAAAGAACCAACTTTTTGATTCATTGATTCATTGTATTGTTCTCTTTGTTTCTATTGTACTTATTTCAGCCCTAAGTTTGATTATTTTTGCCATCTACTCCTTCTAGGTAAGTTTGCTTCTAAGTATTCTAAAGCCTTCAGCTGAGTTGTTAGGTCTCTTGTGTGAGATTTCTCTTGGTTTTTCATATCGGCATCTAGTACTGTGAATTTTCTTAACACTGCTTTCATTGTGTCCCATAAGTTTGGGTATGTTGTGGATTCATTTTCATTAAATTCTAGAAAATCTTTGATTTCTTTTTTAACTTCTCCCCTGACCCAGAGGTAGTTCACTGTAGAGATGTTCAGTTTCCATGAGTTTGTAGGCTTTCTGTGTTTTCTGTTGTTGTTGGATTCTAACTTTAGGTCATGGTAGTCCAATATGATACAATGGGCTATTCTCATTTTTTTGTATCTATAGATATTTGACTTATGACCAAGTATATCATCAATTTTAGCATTCCATAGGGTGCTGAGACATATGTATTCCCTTGTGTTCGGATGAAAGCTTCTGTATATATCTATTAAATCCATTTAAATCATAACATCTGTTAGACCCCTTATTTCTTTGTTGAAGCTGTTATCAAAAGTCTCCCAAATGAAAAAAGCCCAGGTCCAGATGATTTTACTGCAGAATTCTACCATACATTGAAAGAAGAACTAATACCAATACTCAACAAACTGTTCCATACAGTGGAAACTGCAAGAATGCTTCCAAACTCTTTTTAGAGGTCACAATCACCCTGATACCCAAGCTACTCAAAGATACAACAGAGAAAGAGAATTAAAGACCAATCTCCCTCATGAACATTGATGCAAAAATACTCAACAAAATTCTGGCAAACAGATTACATCAATATATAAAAAGACTTATCCATCACGATTGAGTAGACTTCATCCCAGAAATGCGGGGATGGTTCAACATACAAAACACTGTAAATTTCATCCATCATATAAACAAATTGAAGGAAAAAAAACACATGGTCATCTCCTTAGATGCTGAAAAAGCCTTTGACAAAGTGCAACACTCCTTTATGATAAAACTGGAGAGATCAGGAATACAGGGAAAATTTCTAAGTATAATTAAGGTGAGTACAAATAAAGTACAAGAAGCCAATGGCCAACATCAAACTAAATAGAAACTAAAAGCAATCCCGCTACAATCAGGAACTAGTCAAGGCTGTCCCCTCTCCCCTTATCTATTTGCTATAGTTCTCAAAGTTTTAGCCAAAGCAATAATAAAACAAAAGGAGATTAAGGGGACACAAATTGGAAAAGAAGAAGTGAAACTATTTCTATTTGCAGATGATATGATTGTATACATAAGTGACCCACAAAATTCTACCAGGGAACTTCTACAAGACTGTATCCTTCAGCAAGGTAGCAGGATACAAGATTAACTAAAAAAAAATCAGTAGCTCTCCTGATTTTGACAAAGAGTTCAAAAATATTCAATGGAAAAAATATAATATCTTCAACAAATTGTGTAGGCATACCTGGATAGCAGTGTGTAGAAAAATGCAGAGATCCAAGTCTATCAACCTGCACAAAACTCAAATTCAAGTGGATCAAAGACCTCAACATAAAACCATCTACACTGAACTTGATAGAAAAGTTCCCTCCAACGCATTGGTACAGGTGACTACTTCCTAAATGTAACACCAGTAGCACAGACACTAAGAACAACAATTAGTAAGTTGGATTAACAAACTGTGGTACATTTACACAATGGAGTATTACTCAGCAGTAAGAAAAAAAAATGATATCCTAAAATTCACTGGCAAATGGATGAATTTGGAGGATATCCTCCTGAGCGAAGTATCACAAACCCAGAAAGATAAGGAGGGGATGTACTCACTCATTAGTTGACTTTAAAAACATTCTTTTTTCACTGAAAGATGATGGGTAGATAAAATGATTTAAAATACATACACACACAAAACAAAACAGAAATTCTTGGTTTTCTATAGAAGGGTTACTTTGTAAAAATTTTTGGTGGCCATAGCGCACCCATGGGCATTAGCTATGACCTACTGTGCTTTCTTTATCTGTAGCTGAGCCTAACCTGACTTGAGAAGCTGTACATTTTATTTTTTATGTTTCATGTATTTTAGAGAAAAGAGAAGTTTTATTGCTATATGGGTTTTTTTGTTATCTATTGTGAATGTTTTGCTTTTTTATATAATGTTTGATATTGATTTTCAAAAAGTGACATAAAAGATGGAAAATTAAAAAGAAAGCATGTTTGGGAGTCAAGGGCTCAGAACAGCTAGAATCAATAACAGTTCATACTATGTCTTTTTGTCCCAAAGTTATGTCTTTTCCACCTTATCCCATAGCTTTCCAGATTACATTTTACCCTCTATCTATTAAATGATGCATGGATCTATATATTCCTCCAGAGCTCATCATTACTAGCAGTAATTTCGGACATACATCTAGTTCATTATGACATATCTTTCAAATGGGCAGCTCCATCACTGTCCATTAATCAGATCAAGTAGGCATGCCATTCAGCCCACCTATGAAGGAGGACTTTGAATTATTGACCAAGGTGACAAGTATTACTAAGATCAAGTATCGATAAATCTATTCACATTGGAGCATTGTAATCATAAACTGCAGCTTGGCTTGTTTTAATATGTCCAGCAGCATAACACATTGATTTTCTACACATCTTCTTTGACCCTGAGTCATAGGTCCCTGAACTACATAAATGCAATGGGTAATATGTTATACATACCTTCTATAGTATCAGAGATGAGAAGGGGAATACCCAGAAAGCATAGCAGTCTCTAAAATATCCTCAACATATTCTTAATTCATAAATGTGCTTTAAATGTTTATATTTTCAAATTTTCATACACACATCTATTTTTTTATGGACTTGATTCAAACTTTTTTATAAATTTCTAGGCTAATTATAATTTCTGAGTTTAGAAATAACATTCTTCTATATACATGCCTTATCATAATTGCACCATAATTTCTGCATTGATTGAATTATCTTGAATTACAGTACAAAGTATTTACTTCTTTAATGCTGGTTTGAGGTGGCAAGTGCAGGAAGACAGAGGTCAGGTTAAGATTTACAACTCTTCACCAACAATGTTTATAGGTTCTATAGATGTCATAGTTTCACCAAGGGGCCATCATTGACATTTTAAATTGCACAACACAGAGAAAATCTATTTTTCCTCAAGGTAGTTTTTGAATCATTGTGGGAATTCATAAAAGTAGTAACTGTAAGACTTGTCTGTGCTGTGGCCACCATGCCTTCTGGCAATCATTTTCGCTAGGAATAGTCACTTTCTAGCCTGGAGAATCTTAAAGTTGAAAGAGACATTTGAAAAATAACATCCTATCCTCAGCAAAAGTTTGACCTTGTAATATACCTTGCTCAGAGAAAGTTATTCACTCCACATCTGGGCCATCCAGTGACAAGGCTTGATTAACTTTTGAGGCCACCTGATCCATGATTAGCAATCTTTTATGAACAGACCTTCACTGTTTTTTTTTTAAGTTAAACTACAGACTTATAATATTTATTTAGTTCTTTTAATTTAGTGTAATGGCAGAAAAACAATATTTGTCATAAGTACTATGCCAAGTCCTGGAGGTACAGTGACCCACACAATAGGCACTCTCCTTTATATAACCTTTAGAGACAGTACATCCAGTTAAAGATTATTCCTAAAGAAAATCAGACACTTTCACAGGGTAGCTTTGGCACCGAAGATGATCACAGTCTCTGATGTGTCTGGAATGTCCTTATCTGAAGTTTTGTATTAACCGGATACCTATGCTTTAACTATGACAGGGGCTGAAATTCCGTGGCAGATCATTGGCCTTGTGTGTAGGATGCCCTAGGCTCAACCCTCAGTACTGGGAGAACAACCCAAAACAATAAAAAAAAAAAGCTATGACAAGAAACAACTAGAGGTATCTAACAGTGGAAAAGAAGGTGAGAATCTAACTTAGTTATCCAAACATTCAGGCAAACTAAGCATAGTATGCTGTGCACTGGTGCTGCTATTCTTGAGGAAAGTTCAGTTGAGTTGCTGCTGGAGAAGCAACATCACTGCTTTTGAGACAAGAAGTCTTCTTTGGTATGGATATTCACAAGCTCCAGACTTTGACCCTCTTCACATCCTTTGCTCATGTCTTTCACCTTCTTTGCTCCCTCCAGCATTAGCGCTAAATGAACTCAAATTTCTTGAGTAGAAAATATAAGAAAAGAGATATAAGACAAGTTATCCCATTTCCTGTGCTAATCTGGTATAGGGTAAGTATCTACATGAATATATGTTTAGATGAGATTAACACAACTGAGATCTAAAGCTGAATTTTTTCTTCAAAGTAGTTCTGTCTTCTAGAAAGCTTGGGAGGCCTTTATCCCCAAGGTTGGTCAATCATTGTGCATTGGCAGGCCTTTAGTAGAAATGTGTCCTTAGATATGGCCATTTTTGACAGCTGGGGGAAGTCTTGAGAGCTGAGGGTATTGAGGACTACACATCTGTGGGTAGTGAAGCCAGGATCATTTGTAGCTCCAAAGTGACTATTCATTTACCTGTTTACCTCCTATCTACCTATCATATTCTATGTACCTCTACGAGCAACTACATAAAACAGTTCTTATCTAGCTTCACAAGATACATGAATGTAATCTTTTTCTCTTTTCTCCTCTGTCTTTGCTCTCCTCTGTCTCTCTCTCTCTCTCTCTCTCTCTATATATATATATATATATATAGATAGATAGATAGATGTAGATAGATAGATGTATATATATATACAGATATATATATGTGTGTGTATGTTTAGTTCTAATATTTCATAATTAATTTTTGTCCTGCAGCTTGCCTAGCCAAGTCTATCCTGCTTATTAAAACTGTAATACAACATTGCTGAAATAGATAAGAATAAATATGAAGCCCCTTACATAATGATAATGAGACATTTCTATCTCCTTTGTTTTCTATACTTTTCTGTTTCCTATAAGGTGACTAACCTTAGAGAATTGCTTTTGTCAGTGGTGTTGACACTCTATCTCTATCTGTGATTCTCAAAGTGGATTCCATGTACTGTATAATACAGGATCATATGGGAACATGTTAGGAATGCAAATTTTCAGGTACATCCGAGATCAATGGGATAAGAAACTCTGACTATGAGACACAAAAATCTGTGTTTAGCAGCTCTCCCAGATGATACTGATCCATGTTGTTTAGCTGTTTCTGACTCACTCCCTTACTTAATCCAGACAAAACACCTGATGTTCAAGTCACAGCAATAGACTAATTAGGTAACATTCTGCTTCCAGCCTACTGTACTACATTTTCTATTTTTCTCAGAACATGTTATATTTTATGACATGTAAATAAATGTCTCTTCTTGCAAACTTTGGGGTAAGCATTACATAATGGCTACTTTGCCCTGTAGTTGATACAAATAAATAGCTAGCAAACATATTCCATTAGTAAATATTTATTTTGGATGTATTATTTGCCATGAATATTTCTATGTGTCTCTGAAAGCTTATATCTGTCAAGAAAAAGACAGATAACTTTGAAGAAAGTGCAATAATGTGGTGCAGATGCTATAGGCAAAATATTATTAGTGATGATGTACTGTGTGCTTGGCATTCTTCTAAGAGGCTTGCATGTGTTAATTCACTTAATCCTTTCCGTAATCCCATGAGGCATGATTCTAGGAAGAGAAGGAAATTTATCCTAAGGAAAAAATTGTTCATTTGGTAAGCCATCATTATTAATGAGACTTTTGTTTATAAAAGACAAAACAATAGCTCTGTCTGGGATGAGGGAGATAAAAGAGAGCTAGCCAAGGTCAAAGATGATATAAACATCTGGCCGTCCTCCGGCTACTGTTTTCCTCATAGAGGTTTTGATCCGCCCTCATTTTCCACAAAGGAACAGGTGGGAGGAGAAATAAATTTCTTTAAAATAAATTAAAATTTTAGCTTAAAAATTTAGGATAAAACTTTAGGTTCTAAGCCTGGGAGATGGGAGATTGGTACAAAGGGCTTTTGAATTCTAATGCCTAGTGCCTACTTTAACATCATCTTGTTATGTTCCAAATTTCTGCTAAACATTTTATTTTTTCATATGTCCGTTCAAGCAGAAAACTGACGAAGTTCCTTAAATAATCTGAAAGATTAAAGAAAACAGAATTTCTGCTGTCCAAAGCAAAAACTTCATGAGTGTATTATGCCAAGGGGTGAGGGGGAGGGAGATAGTTTTGCTGCTCTTGATTGCTCAAGATAATTTGCTTTTTGGAGAAAGACAGTGGGAAAAGGCTAGACAGCTTGAAACATCAACTTGACTGTTGTAGCATTGGAGGTGCGTGATTCTCAATGCATGCATATAAATTTCTATTTTTAATAAGTTTAGGGGCTTATAGAGGGAAAAATAAGCAAGCAAAGTATGACTTATGGAAGATCCATAATAAAATTGCATAAGCAAACTTCTTTTAAAACAGGGTTTTAATATTCATAACCCATGAGAGTGCTTCTGAGGTTCCTGTTCCCAAACTTACCTTTCAATCGATTCATGTCTGGTATTTGAATTATTCAGTGTTATTTGCATTCATCACCTCTCTTCACCATGGCTGACCTCCTCTGAAAGGTTATATTATCAGGAAAGGGAAAATCTATAATATTGGTCAACCTAAATGATTTTGTCAATTAGCATGACATAGTTTTTTATAATGCTGCATTAACTATGAGCAAGAAAATGATTGGGAACAAATTGGAACTCAAAGTATTAAGTAGATCCCTTTTTAGCATATATAAAACAAAGCAAGCAGCAATATCCATCACAGTATTTACAGCAAAACGCTTGTTCTTATAAGAAAAAGGAGGCTAAGAATCTAAGTCAAAGAAAATTTGAACAAAGTAAATAGGCAATGTGGTCAACGATGAGGCCATGCTAATGATTCATTTTTTCACATCTCCATGCTGCCTGTACTATATGAGTTCACAGTTTCTTGCATAAAAGAGGCAAGGCACATATCCTTTCCTTCTGAGCTTGAGTTTATTTCTCTAGCTTGGTTAGTCAAGAGAATGAAGCATAGAATCTATGTCACCCTGAATCTAGGCAACGCAAAGCTACTTTCTATTGGTCTTCTTGACCTCTGTCATAAGAGAATTCTCAGGCCACAGAAACAAGGAGGACAAGAGATCCTTGATCCAAAGCCAAAGTAAGTAGTTGTTCTATCCATGTACTTCTGGGTGAGCGAACCTTCAAATGAAGGAGTTTCAAATGTGGTGTGAGAAATAAGTGCTAACTGTTGGATGTCATGGCCATTTTGTGTTATTCTGAATTATTACTATAGCCATGGTTGGTTATACAAATGGGTACCTTTTCTTTATTCTATATTTAAAGATTACTTCAAATACAAACTTTATAGCTATTCAAGGATAATAACTTGGCTTCACCTTGAAATGTACCTCAAATTGGAATACTAGCAATAAGGGGAGCAGGAAAAAAAAGACAGAAAAATAAATGGCTCCTTGAATTAGCTTTTATTCCTAAGATAAAAATAGAACTTGGTCCTCTTCACACTTGGGGACTCCAGCTTGACACTTTTAATTAAAAGACATTAAAAAATTAACACAGAATTCTTCACTTTGCTCCAGGGCAACACATGAAAGCTTGCTATTTTGCTATGGTAATGCCAAATATCTGTGTCCAGGCTCCTCTGCTCCTCCCTCCTCCAGGAAAGTCTGAATGTCAGATTCCACTAAGAAGCTGCCCTGTATGGGCTTAATTTCCTTAGTGCTGATATTATAAAACTAATCTGACAAAGTAAATTAGTGCATAAATCTAAAGTCCACAGTTTTGATCTTCGTCCATGTATCTGACAGAATCCATAAGACTCAAATATTTTTTTCACTACTAGGGATGTATAGAAGTTGATTTGAAAAAGCACAATGTTTTTCATTCATTGGAGAAAATGTATATGATGATATGGAGGCACTGAATCCAGACATGGTTGCTAAGGTGTGAAAGGGAGGAGGTGAATTTCTGAACAGTTTCTGCATGAAGCAGCAGCTGCGTCTCCATAGGCCCCTGAGGGACTGAAATTTATGAATGGTCCCTCTTACAAAGAAGTTATCTCAAACTTCAGAGCTGACTTCAATACTAAAACAGAAAGAGCTGACAGAAGAGATAGATGACTGAATTGGCTCAATAGAATGCTTTAAATCTTGTTACTCCTAGGCCCCCTTGGAGGATCCATTCACCTTACCCAGAGCTCTTGATTTGATAACAGGATTGTGCAGCCATCACTGAAGGGAGTTAAGCTGGAGATCATTTCACTGTATGGTCCTGAGCCAGTAACATAAGCACCGACCTTTCATGGTGTAATATTAAGTCACTGTAATCATTTTTCTCTAATTTATTGACCTGTTGTATATACAAAAGACAAATTATCACCACTGTTTCTTGCTGTTGTTTTGCGGCTCACTGTTTTAATTATTAAGAGACATGGAAACAAGATCTTATGAGAAATTTTGGGTATTTAAATGCTAGCCACTCAAGACTATTTCATTTAGAGCCTAACTTTTGCTAAATTCTGGCGAGAGCTTTGAAATATTTAAATACAGGCATTGGCCTCCCAAAAGAAGCTAAAATGTGGAAAGTTCTGATCTCATTTTGTCTAGATGGTATTATTTTCCAATTTAATCTGTTTAGTTAGGACTTTTGAGAATTATGGAACTGAATACATTTCAAGAGACATTGAGTTTCATAGAATCAAGGGCTTTTTCCATAGACGCATATTTTAGCAACTGTCTCGAGCAACTTTCTTGCTGCATAAAAGGAGTTATATAATCTTAGCACATTCAAAATTAGACGATTACATACTGAAGCAATGTTTTAAATGAATTACTGGTAGAGAATTTTGGAATTAGTAAGACAAAATACATAATATGACTATATTCTTCATAGGATAGTGTTGGTATGGAAGGAAACTATTGAAATGCTGGGTGCTTGGAAGTGACTTCTTAATTCTTAAACTTTTGAAAAATAATGTATAGCACTAAGCCTCGGAGTAATTACTTTCCTGAAGTGATTAAATACATTTAATTGAAGAGGGCAGAAAATCTGGGTTATCAGTGAAAAACATTTGCTGATCTTGCAGAGGACCAGTGTTCAGTTCTCCGAGCTCACATAGTGTCTCATAACAACCCCTAACTCCAGTTCCAAGGCATCCAATGACCTCTCCTCACTTCTGCAGCAACCAAACATGCATGTGGCACATGTCTGCCTACATATATGCAGACAAAACAACAACACATAAAATAAAATTAGTAAATCTAAAAAGAGATTTGATGTAATACACTTGTTATAATTTGGGGAGAACATAACTGTCCAATGCTTGATGGCAGTTTTTTTAATTCCTTGACTGTTTTTCAATTAAGATAGCTATAGCCAAGAAAAATTAGAAAGTGTAACTCCACTTAAAACATAAGAATGTATTTGGAATAGTTTTCTATCTTGATGCCGTATTAAGTTCAATCCTTACTCTAGTTTTCCAGTACATTCCATTTTCCTCTCACTGTCTTCTTTATATCATGCATCCTGAGTGAGCTGTGCCTGCTTTGATGATGCAAAGAGTCTTTCCCCCATGGAATTGGAAGGCATCTCCCATTCTTTTTTGCTCTTAACTATGTTTCATCAATCACCTGTGACAACAGCTGCCTAGACTCGTGTTCAGCCAGACAGAGTCCTTAGCTAATACCGAAGCCTGAAGCCATGAAAAAGCACACACATGGAAGACTTCTCGGGAAATCAATTACAAGCATTGGATTCACACCCAGGGGCACAATATTGCTTTTTATCTTTGAATACCAGTTCTAAGCTCCTTAAAAGTAATGGGGTTCATATAATTATAAATATTTCTATTATATAGCTACAGAATTGCAACTGGATAATCAGTTTATACATAACTTCTAATCTCAGTGAAGAGGTCAAAGAAACTGTGAGAAAAAGAGAACTCATATTTTATTGACCTGAATTGATCTGAAGTCCAGTTCTATAAAGTAAGAACCAAGCCCTCTGCAAAGATTTCTGCCAGTCTCCAAGGTTCATATTCTTTTATCTCTCCCAGTATCCTCATTCCCATAAACAATTCTGCTACATTAAGAATAAACATGAGTGTAACACATATTCTCTCCCATTTCCCTCTTTAGCTGCTTTAGCATACTTCCATGTATTAGCATTTATGTATTTTTTGAGGTTAGGGGACAGAGTCACTTTGTAAATCATGTAATAACAATCTCATCATATTGCCGCCTCCTTTATCCTTCTTCCTTTCCTCTATTCTTTCTCAAATAAGTGATGAATAAAATAAATAAGAAAATGTGCTGCCTTATACAGCACAGAGCAGTAAAACTCCTGTGTAAGGCCAGTGGGACCAGCTTTCATTTTAAGTGGCTTCTGCAATGAATATAATTGTTTTCCTCCATACTACTAAAGTCTGGTGAATCCGATGTTCTCTGTGCTAACATATATTACTCATGTAATAGAGGATGTGCCTGTAGTTTTACCAAGCCCCTATGTAGCAAGTTTACCAGGATAAACTCAGCAACTTTGTTTGCCAGGCCTCTTCAGAAGTAGATATTAAATAATATGCAAAAGGGAGAGTGAAATTGTATAATTTTCAGCTTACCTAATACTACATTCTTTCACATTCCTAACAAGACTTTTGCATAAATGATCTCAGAAGTTTAATTTAGTGATGCTCAGAAAACTTTATATTTTTAATGAACAGCAGAGCAAAGACAAGCTGAATCTCCTAACCCTTGGTCTAATGTGCTTTTCATCACAGATGACATTATTCCAACTGTCCTTGTTCAACTAAATAATATCTATGGACCTCTGATTAAAGACCAGGAAGTACTCTCCATCTTCAGCGAGGTTGACCTCAAAGCTCTAACTCATTTATTTCTATTTTTGTTCTTCCAGAAAAAAAAAAAATCATGCTTTTCTTTTTAATTGATGCAGTGCTTGGAAACATCCCCAGGAAGATTCCTTTCTGTTCTCAAAAATAAATTGCAAGGTCTGGTTTAGTCTGTTTGCTTCCTTGTTTGGGGTGAGGTTGTTCTTCAAAAAGACCCAGTACACATTGGCTGTGCAGCCATCTGCCACTACATGCTCAAGTATTGTGGTTTAAAAAAAAAATCCGGCCACCCTTCCTTTGATATAAAAGAACCGCATGGGGTTGAGTCATACACTGTGGAGAGAACACAGCTAATTATGGGATGTGCTGGGCTCAGAGAAGATGTTAGCTGCTCCATAATTACAACTGCAGGGCAAGGAAGAGAGTCATGGAAAGCCAGTTAATATAATGTAGGGAGCACAGTACCACTGCATCCTGAGCCCCAACCTTCTGAAAAGTGGTCACGTTCACACACTCGTATTCCCATGAACTTTCAGATATAAACACCAATTGGTCTTCAAGAATGCCTACGATTCTGAATCACTTTTAAGCAAATTGTTGTCTTAACAATGTCATGTTCTGATTTTTTAGATAAAATAAAAGAACGGCATTAGTTAAAAACACATAAGGGGTTCTCAATTCAGTTTTCCCATAAAAAGGCAGAGAAAACCTATGTTTGAATCACTGAAGGTGAGACGGGGTGCCTAGGAAGAAGTGGGTGAGAGACTGAACTTCTCCTCATTGAAAGTAGGAAAGCTGTTGATCATCAAATTCAGGTCACAGAAGTATTTGTGCCCCAAATGTTTCCTTTTTCTGTTTAAAATAGTATCAAATCCTTCTATTACAGTGTTGCCTAATATGGAAATTGTATTGATATGCATAAACTATTGTATTTAATATAGAAAAGCAGTATTTGGAATTCAAAGGTACATAGCACAGTAACCAATTTCACAATGGATTACATATTCTTAAAATGTCCTATAATTTAGAAAAGCCATGCTAGTAACCTTACCCTGTAGACAACTGAGGATTTTCTTATGTTTTATTTAGCTTTCAATTCAAATTCTGATTAACATAAATAATTTCCTGTGATGTATGGACATAGACTTAGGTGAAAGTGATCACACATCTTTGTCATAGTATTTCATAATTGTAAGCAGTGCTATGGATGCTGACAACTCATAGGACATGGACAATTGGCTGACCTGGAACAGAAGAGGGCCAGAAGAGTGTAGTTGAAAGCAAGTGCATCACCTTGACATAGATGTATGGCATCTTGGCCAGCGTAGGCATACCATGGATGCTGCAACATTGTGCCTGAAGGTAGTTTAAGGGTTAGATGCAAATTCACTCACATTCTCTACTTCCCCTTTGATTAGAAGGAAGACCTTTGCCTTTCCATTGAATATATCATCTCCTGCTTAATCTTGATATGGTACGCTGCCATTAACTCCTTTAATAAACCTTTTAGTCAATTGCTAGTGATTAATTACTGACTACCTCTGGCTTTCAACATGTGTTGACTCGGCCACATAGTGTCGTCTCTCAGCACTGCTGCTGGTTGGGACACATTCTGCTTCCTCTGTTTCCCTGCTTTCCTATTCCTCCCTCCCTCCTTTCTTTCCTCCTTCCCATGGCGTAGCTTTCTTTGCAAAATTTCATGCACCTCATTAACACTCATTGTGAGAAAGCGCAACATGGGTGTGTGGCCCATTTCCTTAGGGTGAACATTATGTCATTTAGTGGCTGATGATAATGTGGGATTTGAATCAGACTCATCTCCGAATCAAAGTTTGTTACACAAAATTCTAATTTAGTAGATCTCAACTGTCATCTTTGACTCCATTAATAGTAATTTTATTGTGACATTATTCATAAACCACCTAATTACTCTTTAAAGATGTACAACTCATCAGGCTTGGTGACACACACCTGTAATGCCAGCTCACAGAGGAAGAAGTAGGCAGATCTCTGGGTAGTTCCAGGCAGCCAGGGCTACATAGTAAAACCTTGCCACAATAAATAAAAAAGTGTTCAACTAAGTGGTTTTCAAAGAGTGTTTGGAAAATCTTGCAACCATCAACACTATCTGATGCCAAGGCATTTTATCCCCACCCTACAAAATCCTGCCTGGAATCATTAGCAGTTCTACCCAGTTCCTCCTTTCCTCCAGCCTTTGGCAACTACAAATCTACTTTCTATAGTACTAGATTTACCTATTCTGTATCTCTCACAATGCACGAAGCTGTAGTTTTTATAACCTTACATGACTGGCTTTTTTCCTCTTAGTGTGTGTTGAGGTAATCTTTGTTATAGCATCTATCAATGCTCCATTGCACTCCATGCCTGAGTATTATTTTACTGTATGTATATACCATACTTTGTTCATATATTTACCAACTACAGATCCTGACATGAATCCTCAGTTTGGTTGGTTGTGATCAGAATTTCTATAAGCATTCATGCACAGGCTTTTGTGAAGAATGTTAGATGTAATGTCATGAAGTGATAAAGTTATATTACTAAACAGAACTGAATCAATATGTACAATAACACACATAAAGTGTTTCACTTTAAATGTTTGTTGTTATACTATTCACATAAATATAGACTCAAAAAATACAAAAAGTAATCAATTAATTTTGGATCCAGAAAGCATAATTCTACCTTACACATATTTATATTGTTTATACTTTTTACAAGAATCATTTATCAGTTTTACAATGTTTTAAAATGGAATTTGTGGTATGTTAAAGACCTCAGTTCTTACAAAAATCCTTTTGGACATCTTCGACAAGTCTCAGTCTACTGAAACTCAGAAACCATAGTTCTTTCCACCCAAACATTGTCTATGGTTACCTCTCAGTATCATCATTGCCATTATAAATATTCCTTGAACTATTACTAAATACTAGCAACAGAATTAATTATGCATATTTTCTTACTTTATTTTAAGAATGTTTATTTGAAGTAGATGTTAATATTACCTCTACAAATATGAAAACAAGAATAGACACTGACCTGATTGGGTCCCTTATGAGCTGCCATGAGAGAAAATCAAATAACTGTCTCCAAGCAGAATTTGTTTCTTCAACACCAGTTTTCCTAATTAAGTTGGGAATCAAGGAGAGTTTTGGTTTTGTTTTGTTTTTTTTATTAAGGGCACACTTTCCTTTTTATGTGTGTGTATGTGTGTCTATGAGAGTTTATGCTATTGTGGGGTTGGGTGTCTGTAGAGATGAGAAGACAGTTTGGACTCTTTACAGCAGGAGTAACATGACTTTGAGCTGGCAGGTTTGGGTCCTGGGAACTAAACCCAGATCCTCTGTCCTCTGAAAGAACAGCTGGACCTCTAGACTGCATATCATGTCTTCAGCCACATATATTTTTTTTTGTACGTTAATTTATAAAAGTGGGACAAAGAATTGCATGGACTCATGGGAGAAATCTCTTCACTTCATCCAAGAAGAAGGGTATCCCACACATATCTCAATCTAATGTCAAGCATCTATTTTTAAAGCTGAAGTGATAATAAAAAACACTGTTTCAAGATGGGATATTTTTGCATGGTGAAGGAGCTTGCGTCGTAACTCACTGCTTGAGGTTCACTGGGCTGTGAAAATATCAAAATCAATCTATTTTGCAAAATAAATCTTTTAGAAAAGGGATGTAGTATTTGTGCTTTTAAACAAAATTGGACATTTCCAATGGTTTAGAAAGTGAACTGAAGTTGTCTGTGGACTGTAAGAGAGTTTGCCACATAAAGCTAGAGATGATATATCTGTGAGAGAGTTAATTAAAAGTGCAATTCAGATTTAATTTAGAAATTTAGAAAATGGCACCTATCAGTTAAAAGATGTTCCCTTTTTGTTCTTCTGTGTGTTTTCTTCTTGCTTTCTTTGAAGCAGATTCTTTCTTTACTGACTAGCTAGATACTCAGTATGTAGCTAAAACTAGCTTCAAACTGGAAGCAATATCTCTGTCTCAACTTCCTAAACCCTGGGATTATAAGAGTGTACCACTAACACCTGGATCTATTTGTTAACAAAGCATATGCAAGGACATACCCTAGCCAAATTCTCAGATTAGCCTGACTTTACTATTATAATTTAAAATTGACTATATTTGTGGGCATTTCTATAATAATAATATTGACAAAGCTATTTTATCATAGTAGCCTCAGCACTTGAAGAAGAAATGCATTCATTAGAAGATGGAGTTGACAGAGAAGAATAAGGCTAGTTATGATTTCTAATATTTTATTTGCTACTAACTAGTGACATGATCTTTGAAAATTTATTTCAATTTTTGGCTCTTTAATTCTTCTTTGGTAAAATACAATAATACTGTTTAACCTATCAATTTAATAGAATTTTTTACAAGCTGGGATATATCACTTCTGTATATTTATGGTTCATGGCACAACTAACCACACTTAGGGAATCTATCTTGGATTTTCTTGGTTCAGTATAGTTACATGAGACTTCAAACCCAATGAGATTTCTCCATCTGAAAGATACATGAGGAAAACTGAAGTATGAAAATGTTCCGCACCCCTTTTCCAGCTCAAAAGTGTCTACAGGATAGGAATGCAGCCTTCCTGGAAACTTTGACATCAACCCCTGGCTGAGAGCCAGCTACGAAACAGGGCCTCACTCCTACAACCAAAGGAACTAGACTCTGATAATACTTGAGTGCATGCAGAAGTGGATTATTCCCCATATCCACAAGGTGAGAGCCAAGTGTGGGGTGTAGCCAACTACTTGACTTTGGCCATATAAGCACTAAGCTGAACCTGGAGACAAGCCTCTCAGTTCCATAAGTTACAGCTGTGCTGAGTGTATGTTAATTTTAATCACAAAGACTGCACTAACAAATGTAAACACTGTAGAGTGATTAATGGGAAGGGAGTGGACTTAAAAGGTAAGGAATAGTGTTAGCATGTAAACATTGCCCTAGCTTGCCTCCTGGGCATGGCCACACAATTCCAGCATCACCTTGTTGCAGCCATGACCCCACTCGCAGAACACACATGCCCCACCCACAGAGTATGCTCTCATGCCTCGGGGGATGTCTACATGGTCACCCTTTAAAGAGAGCAACCGTGGCAGGGATCTCTCTTTTCTATCCCTCTCCCTTCTTCTCTCTTTCTCTTTTCTCGCTCTCTTCCCCTCCCCTACCCATTCCCTAGATATCCAGACCCCAATAAACTCAATATGGCCTCCTGGCAGCATGTCAGTGTGTTCCATCCTTCCATGCACAAGATACTCACAGATAGTATAGTTCAAATGTGTCCGTTAAAAATTAATAAAAATACATATTTAGTCTCAACATACTAAAAGGTTCTAAAATGTGATATCACTTTATTTATGGTTGCTATTTCTGAACAAACTAATGAGAATAGAAGTTAAGAAAGGAAAATGATCTTCCATTTTTTACGTGATTCTATACTATTAAATAATCACCATATATTAATTTTGTAACAGGAAATATTTTAATGTAATAAAAGGGTCAACTTTTTTTACATTAAAAAAAGTCTCAACTTAGTAGGGCATTGTACACCAAGTATTTATAAATGACATTTACGGCTGAGATTCTTCTATTAAACACTAATTTCATATCCAAGGATCTGTTTCTCATCTCACAGCTTCACAGGTTGCTCTTCACACAAGTATGGACCTTCATATCAAGAAAATGTACATACTTGTTTAACACGCCAGCTACTGAAAATATCCAAAATGACAGACAGCATGACTACAGAGCTAAAAAAATTCCCCCATCCCCGAAACTGCCTAGAGTAAACTATCTACAACTCACTTGACTGAAGACATCAGAGGAAGTATAAATCACAAAAGCGTCCACATGTGCTCAAGGAGATGGCCCCACTTTTTGAAAAAAAAAAAATACCAAAATCCTTTATGTAGAAGATTCAGAGTCAAGATTCTGTTTAGAACCTGAATTTATGCTGCTTCCTTCCCATGTAAATGAAGGAAATACTTTAGAAATTAAATATAAAATGTTCTCTTTGGTGCCTACTAGTTCTGATGTTGAAAGCCAATATGAACACCATCTTCAACTAGACAGTTTTCACACCACACACAAAGTCTCGAGCTTCCTGAAGCATAAGGGTCTGGCTATCATCAAGAAAACATTTCTCCTTTGGGCAGAGTCATGTCCTTCCCAATAGATGACTATAATATTCTTTTCCTTACTGTTTGCCAAGGTTCATGAAGTTCCAACTTCGTCAACCATGTTTATCTGCATAATTATATAGTGCAACCTGTGTTTGGAAACTAGCTCCAGTTTATAATAGTTTCCCACAAACAAAGCAAAACTATCTGCTTGAACTTACCCCCTGAACAAAAATGATTATTGTTTTCTTGTTCAGTTAATGTCAATGTTGGTTTTGGACATTAAAACGATGAGAATGATGCCTTTGGTGCACACAGTAGGAACATCTCAGGTTCCTAGAATGCCACCATGCCCCCTTCAAAATGAGATCATTAGAAGCACACTTAGTGTCTTAGCTCTCTGAGATGATATCTCCAGTCCTTCTTAGTATGCACTCACTTCAATCCATCATGGACAGCCACGGAAGCCTACTTGTTGGGTTTTTCCTCTCCCCTTAAACCAGAGGACCACCCCTTGGCCTGGATACGATAAGTTTCAGCTTCCCTTTCTGATAGTTGGAGTCCACCAACCCCTCTTGATTCCTGACATGTTCTGTTCTCAGAGCTCACCTATGTAAGGAAGTCACAAGTATCCAGAAACATAACACACACATATAATCCTAAATCAGCATGTATGTGTCCTTGAACATAAATAAAGTCCTATTAGTCTCCTTATCAATAAAACAGCAATTAAAAAGTTCTTACAACAGTATCATGATTATGAAATGCACTATTGTGGTATTTGGCATATAGAAAGCACAATAAAGTTAGCTTTAGTTATCAATATCTTTGGTAAAAGAGAGATGCACCCAGATTCACTAAAGAAACAGATTATATATATCTATGAAGCCTGGGTATTGCTTTATGGTTTTTTCCTAGGCTCTGGGCAAGAATTTGACAATAAAGGAAATCCATCAACAGGAAGCAAATAGGAGAAATTCTGCCATGAACCCTAGCTATTCCTGTCTCTTAATCTATTCGGTGAGTTGTTTTGCTTTATACCTGGAAAAGAGTTAGTGCTAAATAAAGAATGAATGCCTGAATAGAAGTAATATTCAGAAGCAAGTCAATCAGGGCATGTTAAGTGAAAAGAGGATTTGCCTTGTGTATTAGCTACCTTAGTTTTGGAACATTGTATCTAAATGTTCTATATCTATCTATCTATAAATAATATTTTCCCCTGGATTATCAATGTCCTCTATCAGTCTTTAGCTTTCTTCTACCTTTAAGAGTCTACCTCGTATACTTTTTTATAATCATTTTCTTTCTTTTCTTTCCATCATCCTCTCACCTCTCTCTTCCCTCCTCTCTCCCTCCCTTCTTCCCTCTCTCTCTCTCCCCTCCCTCCTACATTCTTCTGTCTATATTTCTCCCCAGTAGTTATGAGTTGTGAGTACATTGGTCAAATATGGATTCCCGTAAGACAAGGTACCAATAAATTAGTATTACTGAAACCTGAGCCCAGGAAGAACTCGTGTCTGCAAATCACATGATCTGCACTCTCTATTGTGGGACAATATCAAATTCTATCACAGGTCAGAGGAAGTCCCCAAGTGTTCATTCTTCCTCCTTGGGTTCTTGATGTGTCTTCAGAGAAATGCCACAGCACACAAATGATGTGAATCACTGTGGCCTCTTGGTTTGTTTCCTGCTATGATAATTCCATCTTCTGTCTTTGGTTCTTTCCAAGCCACCAAGGAAAGATTCAAAGTTCATGCAGAAGCCATGCTGTAATGTTTGCCAAACTCTATCAGAAAAACTACAAGAAGCAGAGGAATTATGTGTCTCCTGTCCAGGAAACTACTTCAGTGTTGTTCTAAATACCATCAGATGTTTGCTTTCCTGGGATTACAACATGCAACTCCTATAGAAGTCCAATGAGTAAATACAACCAGACACTGGTATTTTCCCTCAGCATTGAAACCACCTGCTAAGTGAATCATAGTAGTGCTGTGAGCAAATGAGGGGAAACCCCACCAAGGCAAGACACTTCCTAGTATAACTAAGGAAGTAATCAGAAAAAAATATTGAAGCAGAAAGCCCTTGAATTGGCTTTCAAATAGTACTTCTCATGTGACCTGAATCACCTGAGTTCCCTAGCTTGCAGTGTTACAGTATATGAACTGATTTTACTCAGACTGCAAATGTCCAAGGATAAACTCTAACATGGAGGATCTATGGACATGGATTGGTTGAAATTGGCTAATATTTGGGTGAATTCTTGCCTCTTATACCTATAGAATCTTGGGTTTATTCTTCTATCACTTTAGGCTTCTTTATTTTTGTAAAATGAGGATGTTAACTCACTCTCTCCTTTTGAGAGACATCATCAAACTCACTAAGTAGCTGATAATGGCCTTAATTTTTCTGATTCTTTTACTTCTGGGGACTGTGGTTGTGCACTGCCTTGCCTGGTTTTTATGTGGTGCTAGTGTATGAGACCCTGAGCTTTATTTATGCCAGCTTGTGGGGGGGGGGAAAGCCAGCTAGCTTGATGGTGGTTGCCCTGTTCTTGGTATGTCCCTAGGCATGGATACCAACTGCTTTCTGATGAGCCAGCTTGGAGTCTATTGCTGCACCTTGTGAATGGTGAAGCATGATCATGGACATGATGGAGGCCAATGAGAGAGAAACAACACAGCTAGGGGAGTATCCAGCTGCCAATGGGAAATCAAAATGAGGTATATAAGTTTGCCCCATATAAACAAGTCTGCTTGTCTGCCATTTTTTTACTTTTGTTTGTTTTAAACCAGTCTGTGTCTGCTTCTCATCTGACTCTGGGAGTCTGTGCCATAGATTCTGTGCCTCCTCATCCCTCCCCCAAGGAGTGCTCAGATAGAACACCCCTAAAACACTAGCTAAATATGATGACAACAGCTAGCTCCAGGATGCTAATGCTTTTTCTATCCTAAAAAGCCATGGGAGCACTATTTATGTCATCTAAACAGCCTATAAACAGGGCCAGCCACAATAGCACTCAGTCATTATCAATTGCTCCTGCTGATCTTTGCAACCCTCTCAATACAGTGCCCACTTTCCAGTAAATTCTCCAGGTGTCTACAATTTAAATTAGTTCCCAGGTTGCATTGAGCTTCTCTTTTGATGTATACATACATTAACTGCCCTGGAATAGCCATGTCATCCTACTATGCTTCTCTGATTTACTTCATCAAATTATTCTGTTTGGCAAGTGAATTTAGCAACCCTTTATAACATTATTATGGCAACTGGAGGGAGAAAATAGTAGGAACCTAAGATATGTCAAGGAATTAATATTTTGTTCAACAAATACGTGGAAGCACATACAGTTGCCTTGACATTGTGGAAACACTCAGAACATAACATAAAGGTAAAATTCTAATGTTCCTACTAATAACAACACCTTATATTTTTTTACTCACCACAGAACAGGCACTGTTAACCTTTTTTACATATATTGGCTCCTTTCATAAACACATATGCACATACTAGCAACACAATTATTAAGTTCATTTTAGAGAGAAAGAAAATGCTGTTTTCCTCGTTTGTCAGCTAGAATTTTCAAGAGTCATAATGTATATGAATGCCGTGCCTGAACACACATAAACGCATACTGTGAGTAGCCAATTCTTAAGCAATCACACTTCAATAATCTATTTGCTTATCAACTTATTCCATAAGGAAAATTATCCACAAATAATTCTCAACCTAACTAGCATGTAGCTAGTCAGAATAAATACTTATGGTGGCAGTTGTGCATTGTAAGATAAAAGGGAAGGAAGGGAGCAGGAGGAAGGAAGGATGGAGAAAGAGGATGAGAGAGCGAAGGAGGGGAGGAGGCAGAGAAAGGAAGAGAGGGGACGGAGAGTACAAAGCAGACATTCTTATTGAAATGCTAGAAAATACCAATTCCCTTAAGCCATATCCCCTTGCTCATGAAGAGTCTCCTCCCCTGTTCTCAGCTGGACCAGGAGCTCAGCCCAGTGCTCAGCCATGGATCTCTACCTCTACTCATTGTTGGATGTAAGTTCTATAATGTCACTTGGGGTGTCCATTCATTTAATTATAGGGAAAATCCTGTCTAGGCAACACCTTCACTATTGGTTGGAGACCTAGCCAGGGACATCCTGTGAATTCTTGGAGGTTACCATAGCAATCGATCCTTTTCCAACCCCACATTGGCTTCCTCTATTAAGATCTCCATCTCTTTTTTTCCCTTCCTCCTTGTTGCTCCTCTCACTCAATCATCTCCTTCTCTCATGATTTGTTCCCACACCGTCTTGAAAATTACCACAGTGATGGCTGGCTAGAGCTCTAGGGAGCTCACTGAATTAAGAACAGCTGCTGGGGAATCTTCTAGAAAAGGAACTAGGCCCTCCAAGGATAGGCAACTGTCCACTGACATGGGCAGTATGTGGAGCCTCAAGGGGAGAGATCAGACTGTGTTTCTATGTGTGGACTGGAACTTCAGAGCCCATTCCCTCCAGAGGAACACCTAACCCAGTCTTGACATTAGGATGAGGAAATTGGGCCTGTGTGGAGTGGATGCTGAGCTGATTCACCTTGGGACTTCTTGGCCTTTTTGAGGAAGGGATGGGGAGGAGGGATTGGTAGGGGGAAGGGAGGGAGATCAAGGGGATATATGGGGGGAAAAGACTTTATTTTTTTTAATTAATTTTTTAAAAAAGAAAATACCAATCCCAGGCATCAACACATAGAATGAGCAGAGAAGTTTAGAAACAGTAGACCTTCAGCACTGTTTTCTCAGATCCAAAGAAGATTTAGCCCCAGACCTGCATCAGAGCCCACCATGCCTGTGGCCAGAACTGTCCACCCACTTCATTCCTTCCTTGTTCTGAGGGCAGTGGCTGCAGACAGGATTACCTTCTCGTTGCTTCTAAAGCTTTTTATGGCCACAGCAAAAGGCAAGTGGGAAGATAAAGCAAACTAATTCGTCTGTTCTTACTCATAGGCTTCCCATCAAGGAAGGTTTTATCTTTATTTAGAATCAATACTAAGTAAAGAAAGTATAAATATACCAATTGAAAAGCTCTTGCTGTGGAGGCGTTGGCAGCCACTTAAATTGCCTGAGGTTTAGAACCTCCATGCATTTTCCCTAGGACTTACTCTGGACTATCCAGTGTAGAAGCCAATCATTTCTGGGGACCCTTGATATAAAAGTACCAGATTCTGCTAATAAACTTTTTATTGCTTATATTTTAGTCCTGTAACAAAGGTGAATCTATAACAGATGGATAGAATTTTAAACCATTGTGTTGAATATTTCTCCCAAAGAGATTGCAAAGGCTGGTTTGTTTTTGACACAGTGTCTCACTCAACTGTAGCTCAGGTGGAACTCACCAGGTAGCTCCAGCTTGCCTCGCAGTAATAGTGATACTTCGTCTCTCTGCCTCCTGAGTGCTGAGAATAAAGCCCTGAGCATATTTCCTGCTCAGGAGATCCATCTGAATTTTGATACCTTTGAACACAGTAAGTGGATCTGAATGAAAGGGGTGGATTTCCTTTAGGAATTTCCCACAGTTTAAACTGATGTCACTCAAGGAAATTACAGTGTTCTTAGGAACTCTGTCTGCCACCTGACTCTGTATCAGGCACCTTTAATTTCCTGTCATATTAACTAGCACTAAAGCCTAGGAAAGCCAAACCCTATGTAAACTACTGATTCTTCACCCATAAGGTGGAAGAATGTGTCCCTTGGGGATTCTGACTCCCCTAAGGAAAGAAAAAGTCATGCCTGCTAGGAATGCATTTATAAAGTTTATAAGAAAGCTATAATTTCTGGTCAATGCATCACAATTGGGCTCAATTTGTTGATAATGGTTGGGATGATTTTTTTTTTTCATCTAAAATGAAACTAAAATAGCTTTGGGTGATGAGTTCAGGTCTTGAACCAAATTTTTGATGAGTTTTCTACCACATTATTTTGCCTGGAATCTATCCTTGACCCCTAAAAAGAAAGCGTGAAATAAAGGCAGAGACTTAGGAAACATTAAACCATTGTTTCCAGCCATACAACAGACTAGATTCAGAAGAAAAAGCACATAAAAATGCTTCCAGGATGCAAGAAATGGGGAGAAACTAAGAAATACAGGTCTCACTATGCTTCAAAATCAACACTAAACAGACTGGTGAGATGTCTCAGTGGAAAAGCACTTGCCATTCAAACGTGAAAACTTGCATTTGGACCTCCAGAACCTACATGGAGGCAATCAACCTGAGTTAGAATTTGCTATCCCAGACGTCCTCTTTGGAAATTCGAGGCAAGGACAGTAAAATTTCCAAAGCTTGCTGCCAGGTAGCCTCTGTACATACAGCAGCAAATGTGATCTTCTCAGAAATGGTGGAAGGTAAGGTATACCACCAAGGGTGTCCTCTGACCTCCACAACCAAACCATGGCATATATACAGTCTCTCTGACTCTCTATATATATATAGAGAGAGAGAGAAATATAGATATATAGATATAGATATAGATATAGATAGATAGATATAGATATATATCTAACACACATACACACACAAATGAACAAACACAATTAATGGACAATAAAAATAGGAATTAAAATTACTTGATAGCTAGAGACATAGGTCAGTGGCTTACCTTGCATATGTAGGAACTTTGGTACAAAGCCTAGCAAGAAAAAGTAAAAGAAAATCTCTGAAAGATACTACTATATGTGTGTACATGTAACACATTCATCTGTGTATACACATATTTGTATACATGCACACACATAGCGACACCTTTAATATAAAACCACAATAAAATGTTAAGAAATGCTAATATCTGTATTGTATAAATATGTATGGTCATTGTAAGCCAGCTATACACAAACACTAATTATCATTGTAACTAGTTTGTATATATTGTATAAATACATATGGTCATTGTAAGCCAGCTTTACACAAACACTAATTATCATTGTAACTAGTTTGTAAATAAGTAGAAATGATCACTCCAGTACTCCTATGGACAGATAATTACCTGCCCATCTCATAATCCTAGTCTGATTTTATTTATACTTTGTTTCTATAATCACCTTCACTCAGTATAGGCTTAGTTAGTACTAGGATGTTAAATAGTTGAGTTCAGCTTTTTTCTTCCCAGATGTTAATATCAAACTTCCATATTTATAAAATTGCCTGGTATAATGCTTACATATGATGGATAGCCACATACTTTTAATTATTTCTCAAGTTGCTTATGCAAAGCTTTTTAGTCATTTTTATGTCAAGACTAGAGAGTAAAATGAAAGCCAGTTTGATCATTTATGCATTAACACCACTGACTTCTATCACCTGGTGGTTTATAGGATTATATTTGATGATGAGCATGCAATTTTATATGCCTTAGTAAAAGAAGTATATCTAAACAAATCTTGCTTGTAAATAAATATAAGGTAAAAGGAAGTCACATAATCCTGCCCTGGAGCCAGTATATAGTCAACAGCTAAAGGCTACAGCATCTTTCATGTCACCATCTTTAGAGTGGTTTCATTTCACATAGCACTGGTAGAGAGTATGGGTGACAAAAAGGAAGGAATCCAGACTAATATTCTAACCAAGCTCCAGGCCATCTTTTGATAACACCCCAAATCATAGTCATAATGCATCATTCATATATATGTGCTGATCAGATGAGTCACAAACACCTTTTTTGAGTGGAAATAAAAATACCTGGGATGTTGTTGGCATAATAATAATAATACATAATAATGTATTATTGTTGTACTTGAACAATAATCTTTGAATGTGAGGGTTTAGATTGGTGTCTGGTGCAACATGTTTAAAGTCAGTCTTATGGTACTGGCCAAACTGTATGACTGCATGTAGAAGAATACAAATAGATCCATACTTTTCCTGTACCAAATTTAATTCTTAATGGACCAATGACCTCAACATAAAACTAGATACATTGAACCTGGTAGAGGAAAAAGTGTGGAATAACCTTGAACTTACTGACACAGGAGAATATCTGTAAAAAAAATTTGTACAAACACAAAGGTCAACAATTGATAAATGGGACTGTATGAAATTTAAAAATTCTGTAAGGCAAACAACATCATCACTTGAAAAAAGTGATATGGTACAGAATGGGAAAAGCTTTTTACAAATTCCACATCTGATAGAGGACTAATGTCCAAAATATAAAAAGAACTCTGGAAAATCAGTATCAAAAACTAAATAATACAGTTAAAATTGGGGTACAATCTGAACAGAATTCTCAATGGAAGAAACTCAAGTGGCCAAAAAACACATAGAAAATGTTCAATATCCTGAGCCATCAAGGAAATGCAAATCAAAACTACTCTGAGATTTCATCAGGATGGCTAAGATGAGGAACACAAATGACAGTTTATATTGATGAAGGTGCAAAACAAGGGAAACACCCCTCCACTGCTGCTGGCAGTGCAGACTTGTACAGCCACTATGGAAATCAGCCTAGCTGCTCTTCAGACCACTGCGAATCAATCTATCACAAGATCCAGCTATACCACATACCACTCTTGGGAAAATACCCATAAGGCACTTCATCCTCCCACAGGGAAAGTTGCGCAATCATGTTCACTGCTGTTCTATTTATTACAATCAGAAACTGAAAACAACATAGATGTCCCTAAGCAGAAGAATGGATTTTTAAAATGGGGTATATTTGCAAAGTATTGTATTACTCAGATATTTTTAAAAAATACATTCTGAAATTTACAGGCAAATAGATAGAACTAGAAAAATCATCCTGAGTGATATTTACCGAAAATAAGATATGTAAAGTATGTTTTTGCTTACATATGGATATTAGCCATTAAACAAATGATACCCAAGCTACCATCTGTAGTCCTAGAGAAATCAGGTATAGAAGAGAGGACTATGAGGGACACATATATTTTGTAGGTGATCTAGGGAGTGGGGGGCCTTGAATGAGAGAGTGTGAGGTAGGAATAGAAAGGAGAGATGCACTTTGAGGAAGGAATGAAGAGTGGCACAACAAGAATGGGGGATTTGATGGGTGGCTTGGAAACCTACTACAGTGAAGACTTCCTAAAATATATTAAACCAATTCTAAAGAAGTCTCTAAATAAAGAGGGAGACAGAGTCCTGATAGCCATCTCTTGTCACCAGAGCCTCCATTACAGGGGCTGGGTTACATCCAATTGAATTGTTGGCCAAAGGTTCCCATGGAAATATCCAAAGAACCCTGGCAGTTGCCAACATAATAAGTTCTTCTTGCAAACAGACAGCACGGCCCCATTGCTGAAGACAAAACCCATACAACTCATTGAACATGGAGAGATAAAATGAAGACCTATATAGAAGTTTCACCCTCACCTTCTGGTATCTTAGGTACATAAATATGCTCTGCAGGCTATCAGAAGAAAAAAAAAACACCAAATTGCCAAATTTCTAAGAAAATGGTGGCACAAGACTTGTGGGAGTAACCAACCAGTGTCTGATTTGACTTAAGGTCCACTCCACAAGTTGAAACCCATACCCAATCATATTTGGGTACCTAAGAACCAGAGACCAGACATCCCAGAGACCTAGCATTAAACCAAATATTACTGCTCTAAAAAAAATTCAACCAAGTGACTCCTATGATACTCTGCTATGCTCATAGATCAGTGTCTTATTCAGTCATTATTAGAGAAGCTTCCTACTGGAGCACATGGGAACAAATACAGAAACTCACAGCCAGACATAACACAGACAGAGAGATCTTGGAACACACAGCTCTATATGGATATCTCTATCAAATCCACCCAGTTAGAGCTCAGGGAAGCCCATGGAAGAGGAGGTGGGTTTCTCCTTCTCCTCCTCCTCTTCCTCCTCCTGTTCCTCTTCCTCCTTGTTTTTCTTCTTCCATTTCCTCTCTTCTTCCTTCCTTTTCTGATTTTTCCTTCCCAGCCTTTCTCCCTCACTTGTATTGTTGTATTTCTGGTCAACCACAGTGGCCTTTCAAATTCCTACTTCTCTCTATATGGGAAAGAAATGCTGGGAAAGGGTGGAGGTAGTTTCTCCTCAAGATATGCTAGTTAGATTGTGGTCATTGTAGCTAAGGAGGATGACAAGTTCTGGTGTCACATCTCAGGATTTGAGGAAGGTTGGAGGAAATTTTCTTAATCTACTATAAAATTACCATAATGTAGCCTGACCACTCTCCTTTTCAACTCACATACATTCCACTCCAGTCACTGCGTTCTTCAGCAAACTGCCTGCAGTTATAATGAGAGCAACACAAACCATAATACCAAGGTGTCTGCAGGCTACTGCCCAAGATAAACTAGCTCCTTTTTCTCTAACCACAAATTATTTACTTAACAAGTACTTCCCAGAAATCAAATACCTCTTAGCTATTAATTTGTAAAAATAAGAAAAACTAGTTATTTGACAAACATTTTTAGTGGCTCTCCAAAAACATATACATATGTAAATATCTTTCTAGGAGACATTTGTAATATTTATGGAATATTTTAATTTATGTGTAAAATATATACAGAAAATGCAAAAACTATAAGCTTACGGTTTGATTAATTTTTACAAAGTGAAACAACTATATAGCATACCCATGACCAATAATTAGAGTGTTTCAGACATACTGACACACTCCATTACCACTGCTACATGGATAACAGTATCAAGAATTCTATCATTACCTAATAGCCTGTTCCTAAACTAATTTAAATATAATTAAATTGTCTAGTAACTGGCATATAACTTCTGGTCAACATTTCATTCCCACAAAGGTGAGAGTTCAGCTGTTTTCATAAACAAAATTTAATCTGCATCAGCTGATAGCATTAGTTCCAAATCTCAAATCTTGCACACTTCTGAAGACTTATAATTAGAATTTATATATGTGCTAGATGCTAGATCAATGTTTTATTTAACTTATACTCCTCTTTTATTATCTTTCATACAAAGTTCTACTGGATAGTAATCCAAGTCCTCCTATGGAAATGGACATTCAGAAACTGGGGGTGTATCTCAGTTGGTAGAATACTTACAAAGCAAAGAGGACTCCCTGAATTAGTTTCCAGACTAATGGGACCTGGGAGTGTGAGCCCTTCCCTTTCTCCATGCTAGCAGGGATCTCCAAAGTAGGTGTTTGATTGTTCTGGTGAAGTCCAGGGGCCTGCTGTCAGGACCTGCAAGCCCATTCACCAGGATGTCTGGTGAAGATCATACTCAGTGGTTGGCCTGCAACATGGGCAGAAGATGGTTCCTGGCATTCTGTACATGACCCTTCTGAGACCAGAGCAGCTCTGCTTTGAAAATCAGATGTGGTGGTGCATAGCTATAATCCAAGCATCCAGAAGGCAGAGGCAGGAAAATCAGAAGGTCCAGGTCATCGTGAGTATATAGGGAATTCAAGGCTAGGATAAAATACATAAAAAATCATTTTTAAAAAAAATAAAGAAAAAGAAGGAAGAATAGAGAGGGAAAGGAGAGAGACTGTGAATTTAAATAATTATTCCAGGTTTCCAGGTTCTTTTCTCCAGGTTCTACTTAGGAGACATCCTTTGCCCCTCCCCCCATCCACTTCTGCATTCACTCTCTCTCTCCAAAGAGAGCAACACCAGAATCTGAGGTAAAATATGTTTTCTCTCTTCATTATTAATATGGGAAAAAAACAACATGGGCAGAGAATATAGGATAATTACTCGATTTTTTTTATCAAGTCTTCACACCAAAGACTTATTATTTCATTTGACTTTCTGCTTTTGCTCTTGTTTATGAAATAAGGTCTCACTGTAAAACCATGGCCGACCTAAAGTTTGTGATCTACCTCATCATACCAAATGCAAGAATTACAGGGATGTACCACAAACCCTAAAAATCATTTTTACAGTTGCCATACTATAGACATTTACACAGTCATGTATGGTAGCAATCACTTAATTTCAAACTTTCTTTTTATAAATGCATTTTATCAAAGCCAACATTGCTTGCTCCCTACACACAACCATCAAGCAAAACAGCTGGTGTTAAAGGAAACTCAACTACAGTGGAGGTAGTACTTCAAAAGCATTGGATGCTGAGATGTACCACATTTGCAATTAGCTCAGATATAGAACCAGGCCTGAAACAAAGATGAGCATACTAAAAACGGAAGAAAGGAGGCATACAAGGCAGAACAGTTGTTCCTCCAGAGTCACACCCGCCCACCCCAAAGAGACATAAATAGAGATATTCTGGGAGTAGTAACACTGATATTTAAACCCAAGGTCAAGACTAATAGCACAGTATTTGTTTTACTAACTTAGGTTGCAAGTGCCTTGGGCGGATCCTGAACCTTCTTCTATATCTCACTCAGCGCCAAGAACACTGTTAGCCATCAACAAACCATAATAGAACTGAGCCTTTTCTAGAGGCCAATGAAAACACACACTGGGCTAATGGAGACATTTACAGGCAAAAGATTCCAGTTTTCCTTTCGGAAAATGCCACCAACACAGTCTAACTAATTAAGTATCAGTAAGTGACATTGCCTGGGCGGAATGGCTCACCTGGTTTTGTGTGTGCATCAAGTCTGTTCTACTTGCTTGGGATCTCCTGTTTGTTTTTGTTCTCCTAGGAACTGACATTTCAGAAGACTTTTTCTGAGACCTATGTTGTGAATTAAGTTATTTCAAAAAACCAGGAATACAGTTGCAAATGAAAATAATAAACGTATCCATTTGGAGTTGTTAAGTCATTTCTTTCCCGCACCTATTACCTTCTGTTTGGTGAAACCTATAAATAGAATTTTGTCCAGGTCACTTCTAAATCAATAGAAATTCCAGGAATAAAATCTAGACATTTCTTGTAAATCATCTTAGCAATGGGCCCAGCTGAGACAATTGTCATTTCCTTGGTATTTCCAATATGAGAATTATTCTGATGGTGTCACTCAATCCTTGTTTGTGGTTCTGAATAACAACTCAGATGAATAGAGGACAGCCTTGCCAACAGGGGACACTAAGGTCATGCAGGCTCAGAGAGTATCAGGTCTTCCCATGAGACAGAAGATGGGATTCTTCAGAGGTTCTGTGATCCTACAGAGAGAGCCCAGACGATAAATGACAATCACTGAAAACTCAACAATAATTACAGGCAGGCATGGTTGTACATGCTTGACATCCTAGAGCTTGGAAGGAGGATTAGGAGTTCAAGGGCATCCTCAGCTCTTTAATGAATTCTAGGACAGCCTGGGCTATGTGAGACTGTGTCTCAAAGAGAATAAAACGAAAGAAGAATTAGGGGGATTTACAAATGACAAGAACACATATGTTTCTGTCTCTTTTGCTGTTTTCCTAAAAAAAAAAAAAAAAAAAAAAAAAAAAAAAAAAAAAAAAAAAAAAAAAAAAAAAAAAAAAAAAAAAAAAAAATAGTGGCAGAAAATGGTTGCTGTGATTCATAGCCTTTGCCCACCACATAGAAATAAGCTGAAGAGTTGGAAGGAGCCAAAGCAGCCATCAGATCTTAAAGCACTGAAACACAATGGAGTGCAACAGAGGAAGTAGACCCTGGAACAGACACATGACCTGGCCTACCAATTCTAGTTCCATTTTTGTTAGCAGTGAAATTGTCAATTGCCTCGAAGTTTCATTTTCTCTCCTGTGTAATTGGGATTACAATTAGATTTATTTGGAATTCTTTGATTGAAAATGTAAAAAAAAAAAAAAAATCTGAATTTGCATAAGCCAAAATAAACAAATATACAACAATAATATAAATGTATTGACATTCCTCTAAAAATCCTGGAAGCTTTTGTCTTGGGTAAACCAGGAATTCTGGTGCTCAATTTTAGTAAAAAATGAATATCCTAAAGTGTCAGCTGTCTTTTGAGTTGGTTTCACTTTCAATTATGTTTTTCCCTGAAAGAGAGTTCAAAAACTCAAAGATAAAACCAGGACACTCACAAATCTACTGGGCTGAAAGCCTCATTTTTTCCCCAAAGGTCCAGTAAGAGTTTGGGAACTGAATACACTTACTCTGGACAGTTGTTTGTTGACACTCAGAGGCAGGACTAGAAAGAATCCCAGGCTGGAGAAGGTGAGTGCTTTTAGAAAAGTCACAAGCAGGGTCTGGAGAGGTGGTTCAGTGTCTGAAACAGGGAGGACCTGAGTTCTCCAGAAGCCACATGAATGTGAACAGTGTCCCTGTGTCTTCAATACCAACACTCTTAAGATGAGAGACAGAGGCAGGAAAGGCCCCAGATGTTTACAGGCAGCTAGCCTGGTGTACACAGTGGCAAAATATGAGAGACCCTATCTCAACAAGTTGAACTGTGAGGGTTTACACTTAAGGTTTTCCTCTACCCATCATGCACACACCACGGCATCCATGCACACCCAAATGGTCTTCTTTGGTTGATTGGTTTGCTTTTTGTTTGTTTGAAATTTTAATAAAAAGCAAGAGCTGCCACTATTCTCTGGGAGTCTTGGGATTAAAAAAAAAAAAAAGTTTCAAGATGGCTAGGGCTTCACTGAGAAACCCTCTCTCAAAAAATAAAAACAAACAAAAAACTAAACTAATTAATAACAAAAGACTAAAGTAAAACTTATCTCGAAGAAGACAAGTAATACATTAAATTAATTCTTAAGGATGAACAAACCTTTGATGTGCAGAAGACTCCAGATATAGTGCCTGTGATCTACACAACACTCTGACAAAATGATAAGGAATAATGATGATATGCTTGTATGATGGTAGGACTTCAGGGTAAGGGTGGGAGCTTCTTGGGACAGATACAGTGAGATAAAAACCCCAAAAAGAAAAGTAAATGTCCAGAGATGTGGGGAGGGATTGATGAAAGCTGTAAAATGACCATTTTAATCAATCCAAAATGTCACAGGACAAGGCAGATTTGTAAACACTATGAGGAAAAGTTTTTACACCTCCAGTAAAAATAATATTTACAGAATTAAGTTGTCTAACACGTCATTATGGAGAAATGCTTTGTAGAGTTCTTCAAGTTCAGTTCTTAGAAAAGCAGACTCTGCATCCTGTGCTCCAAGTGGGGTGCTCTGTGGATAAATGCGTAGTTGACAAATTAAGTTTAGACATTTTCATCCTGAGATGCAATTAGCTTGCTTTACTGCAAATGACAATATGTTTTTAAGCATATTAATAAAAGCCTACCCTAAGCTGAGAAATAAAAAGTAGTTCTGAGTGAGAAAACCACATTAATAAACATGATGTGGGCTCTAACTGGGACCAGCATGAAAACTGTTGCCTGGATTTCAGAGAAAGGCCTGTCCAACAACAATCTTAGTTTGGAGCATTTCAGAGGTTGACTTCAAATAATTTTTGAAAAGCAAGACAAAAACCATTGAATTCAAGGGGTTGGGGAGAAAGGCTTTGAAAACACACTGTGTTTGCTAACCATGAATAATCTTAGCAAGCAATGCTAAGCCACACTTACTGTCCTTTTGGTAGAACATTAAGGCATCAAGGGTCTTTCCTTCTGACTTCTGTGAATTTACATGAGTTTTACATCCCAGTCTCAAGATGTCTACAGAAGGTTCCACTGACTGATGAATGCAGTAGTCTCTCAGAATAGAAAGCTCCGCCACTTCAATCTAACAACTCCATACTGATAATAATAGAGAATTTACTGGTCTACTTTATTTCAGGTAAATGGATTGTTTCCCAGATTTGAAGAAATGCATTTTCTATTTCAGGAAGTAAATACGTAATCATTTTTGCATCCTTTAAAAAATAAATAGAAGTGGTTCTTTCTGCAAGACCCTGGAAGCTGTTGCTTGAATGCTGTCGTATCTTAATAGCAAAGTTTAAAAAAAAAAAGGATGTAATTAATTAACAGTTTGATAAAAGCAACACATATTAAAGCCATAATGAGGAAACATGCAGACTTTAATATGATGACTCATGTGATTGGTTTTCACTAGTATAAAGTTGCTTATAATTGAAAACACATGCCCACGTAGGAATGCATATGACATGTGTTCAGTGAAAAAATTGTTTTTTGTTTTGTTTTGTTTTTCAGATAGTCTCATTATGTACTTCTGGCTGTCTTGTCACTATGTAAACCAGGCTGGCCTCTGACATACAGAGATTTGCTTGCTGCTGCTAAGACCCAAATGCAGAGATTAAAGGCTTGCTGCACCTGAATAACCTGGGGAAAATGTAGAATATAGAATAAAGGATGAGAAAGAGATACCTAGTTAAATAAGGTGTTGAGGGAAGAGCCCTGGGTGAATGACCAGCAGCTATTGATATGAGACTTCCCTGAAGAACTGACAAATGTTCTACAGAAAATAAGAGCAGAGAGCGTACCAAAGAAGTGAGGAGAGAGAAGTTAGATATTGAAGCAGGGATAAGATCACTTGGCATCTTTGGATTCATTGTCAGGATCTGAGTTTTACTCTAATAGCAACGGACATAACTTGGGGACTCTATCCCTGGTACCCACAAGTAACAAAAGCAATGAAAATGTGTCTAAATCACCAGAAAAAAAAAAAAACATATATTGGGTATATATCCAGATTAAGGTCATCTTTCTTTTCTTTTCTTTTTCTTATTTTTATGCTCATCATGAACCAATCACTAGTAACTCCTCATGGAGATCTGGGCTCCCCTCCTAGCTGGGCTTCATACCTTTTCTATTCATCTCAGGCTCTTCTTCCATTTCCTTCCCCTCAGATCTGCTTTAGTTTCTCCCTCATGGCCTCATCGATCTTCTTGACTCAGGATCTCCTTTCCTGATTCCTTCACTAGAAAGAGGAGAAAGAAGCTGAATTTCTTCAATTCTATATTACTTACTTTTACAAGATGGCATTGTGTGGATACACAATAAACAATTTTCCTTTCACAACTTGCTCTTCTTTCTATTTAAAGCCCTCCAGTGGCTCAGAGGAATGTGAATATTTTCTAGTAATCTGTCTTTCCATTTCTCTCACCCCTTTTCACCCTCGCTGTCTCTAGAGGCACACTGGCCTCCCACACCCTGGCAATGGCCGCCACACTTCACCAAGGCCTGCCTTCCAATTTCCTCTTCACAACACATTCTTGCTGTACATATCTGACTCTACTTCCCTCAAATCTACACAGACATCATCTCTCTATCAAGACCTTTCTCTAAAAGTCTTTTTCTGATGTCATAGTTACGTTTGCATTGCTGGATATGAAGGTGCTCATTTGGTTGTTCGTTGTATTTGGTTAATAGTATGGAAAATTTTTAGAATTACGACTGACCTATTGTATACATGTGATATCCTTCTAACATACCAGGTCAACCTATGAAGGCAAAAGTTTCTTTAATTTGGTTGTTGTTCGTGAAATTTTAAATGAATGTAGTATTAACTTTTCTATAGGTGTTCAACAGTTCCTTGAAGGGCTATAAAGAAAATGTCTCAAGTATTTCAGAAATAGCAACTCAGGAATTCACTGCTTCTTTACATGCTAGAAGAACAAGGAAGACAAAATTACTCCATTTAGAAAGCTAGACAAGGATCCTGCATAAATTAAATTACAATCTTAAAGAGGAACCTCTCAGCACTGCCCTTACTGAGCACAGAAGAGATTTGGGGACCCTAATTTCTTAAGAGACGCTGTCCATAGGATAGGGCAGGTGAGATGGTGAGTGATGAAGATTGGGTTTATGTTGGGAGGAGCTCTGGACACAGAATGTCAATGTAGGTATGAAAAGAAACGGCTACTGCTGACTGGCAAAGCATCATTTGGGTCATATTACTGGGAACAGAAAGCATAAAGGAAGTCCATGATCACTTAAAGAATGTCTCTTTTTTTCTCTAGACTTTCATGTTCTCTCTATTGTTCCTTAATAGCAGATTCTCTTAAGGTGTCCATTGTCCAAGCCAAAGTGATGTTTGCATGAGCTCAATCCAAATACCATAGCCCTGGGTACTGAAGGTGAGGGCTGAAGCTAAGAAGCAATTATAGAATACTGACATGGTGTTCAGGCAGCTTTTACTGGAATAAGGTACTGAAATGTAGAGCTTACTCCTAAATAAATTGCTTAAAAAGTAAACCCACCACTCTATAGAACAAAGCACACAGGGAAAAAACAAAGTCTTCCAAAAAATAGAGAGACAACTGGGACTTACCTAGGGGTTAGGGTCAAGCACAACAATCAATTTCTTACACCAGCAGTAAATGGTGTTGTTTCCTGGCAGCTGAGGCAAAAATGGAAATAAGCCATGTATTAAAAATTAATTCTAATAGTGCGGGGAGGGAGGCAGGAAGGTGTAAAGGTTTCCTTCAGAGCAGCGCTTTGATCTTTCTAAAGCATGTGTATTTGTCTGAAACCCTGCGTTAGCAGCAGAGGACATAAAATAGAGATGTTTTATCTCATACCTCTCTCTCTCTCTCTCTCTCTCTCTCTCTGTGTGTGTGTGTGTGTGTGTATGAGTGTGTAAGAGAGAGACAGACAGACAGAAAGAAAGAAAGAAAGAAAGAAAGAAAGAAAGAAAGAAAGAGACACAGGCAGAAAGACAGAGACAAAGTTAAAGAGATCAGATACTGTTTTCACTTACAAAGATATTAATACCTAAACTATCAAACACCTCATTTTGAGAGCTACATGATGAGAATCTTTGAGGATAAATTAAGAGAAAAATCCATGCTTAAGTAGCAGAATAAAAGTTCCATGGGCCAAGAATGACTGATCCCCATGAAATACTGAATAAATTGGCTTATTGCCTAAGGATATTCAAGATTAAATTTCTACAAATACTGAATTTTTTATTTTGTTTTGTTTTTTGTTTTGCTTTGCAGCAAATTCCTGCTGAGTTGTCCCTTATGAAAGTAAGATTATAGTAGACCCACACTGCTTCTTAAGTTTGCTCTTAGAAAAGGCAAAGAGTTTATCAACATGATCAAAGACATTTTTATTTTTCTTCATCACAGCAAGACAAGATGAAGCCAATACATACCATACTTGTACCAAGTTGGTAAAGGCTAAAAAATGAGTGCTAGATCTTAGTCATTCATATTTAAAATCACTTAGAACTACATTACATTTCATGACATTATTTCAGTTTACTCTAATTTTGGAAATAGATTGAATAAAATGACCACTGATAGCTGAGGTTGCATAATTTTTCTTGCTAGAATTAGATTTGGGTAATATAGTGAAAATGTAGCTTATACATGACATCCTTATCTTAGAGGCATATCACAGCCACAAACTTTGATGCTGCTTCTTATATATAAATCTTTGCCTTTATATATTTCAAAAACATGGTTAAAGAAGTCAATAACAAGAGACTGAGAAAAGATATTTTCAAGAATATGTATCACACTCATCCAAGATATAACATGAACAAATAAATAAATAATAATAAAATCAATAAATTAAAAATTGTGCAAAATCCTCCATAGATATATGGAATGTTTCTTACTGTATGTCACTAGAAAACTATAAATTAAATAGCAAGGAGATACCACTGCACACATTTGGAAAGACAAAATTCTCACCCTTCCAGCCTTCAACACTGGTGGAGCTATAGAGCAATAGTACCTGGAAGTCAAAAGACACAGTCACCTAGCAGGGGAGATAGGCAAGATTATACAAAACTGGGGGTACTCTTATCATACAATAAAGAAATGGTGCTCCTTAGTATTGCTTAGCATTCTTTGCAAATGAACTGAAACCTTATATTCATATAAAAACTTAAAAATTAATGTTTTTGACATTTGATTTATAATTTCCAATATTTGGGAGGAAACATTTAATAGATGAGAAGATAAGCCATACTACGGCTCGGCAATAAAATGCTTTTGGTGCTTTAAAATAAGTGAGCTACAAAACCGAGCATAAAGGAGATTTGGATGTGTATTACTACCTAAGGCATTTGATTCTGGGAACTTACACATGCGAGGTAGATGCTCTACCACTGAACTATGGGCCAAGTCCAATTTGAACAGATCAACCACTGTAGTAAAGATAATGGGTAATTTCATATGTACATTGGGTCAGAAGAACTCTGTAGTTTTGCCCAGTTTTTCTATAAACCTTAAACTTTAATTAAAGTACTAATTTAAATGTATCATTGATTGTTGACATTATAAAATTTAGTGTTTTGTCAGCACTTTACTTATAGATCTGTACCTTTGTTCTTTACTTTTAAAAATAGCTGGCTTCTATCTTGTACCCAATTTAGAATCATTACTGTTGTGTTTTGCTTCCTACCACTTCTGTTAAAATATTTGTTAAATAAGAAAAAAAAAAGGTTGCTTTGAGGAAAGGAAGCAAAAGCTTTACTTGAAAAGTGAAGGTTATTTCAATGGCTACATGGCTACATGGAAGACCAAATAGTAACAACTTTTAAAGAAACAACCATACCACACCAGCCTTGTTCATTCCCCCCACCCTGAGATTCCACACTGCCATGATCTCCTAACTTTAAGATGGTGAGAGGTCTCCTATCTTTTCTCTTTATTACAGAATTCTCAAAAAAGGTTCTGAGGCCTTTTGTTCAGAACCCACTGGCCCACATTAGATATAGGACAAAGTCCAAAGTAGTCATTAATTTTAAAAAATCTATAATTAACTTGTTTCCCTCATATCACATATCTTTCACATATTCAAGTACATGTAAGGAAGGAAGTTGGACATACTGCATGCTAGGAAAAGTCCAAATAACAAGAGCCTTACCTGTAAGAAGTTAAAAACAAAGATAAAAATGAAGAAGGAAGAGAAGTAACAGGAAAAGCGCAAAAGATATGAAGAAAAATACTAAGTAATCCCTTCCAGATACACCTTTTCCCTTGGAAACTATGAGCCAAAATAAAAGATTTCTTCTCCCCTCTTTGTCCTGTCAGAGTATGTTATGATAGCAACAAGAAAATAAGACAAAGTGATTCTAGATTCTCTGTGGTTAACCAGTATTCAATGCAGTGATAACAAGAACACAGGTGAGGTCAGGTGGTAAAGGAAAAGAGAATGAGAGTAAGACACAGAAGTAGAGATTTGAGAAGACAAGGAAGTGAGTGGTACCAGAGCCCATGGCATACAGTTTCCAGCCTATGGTTTCTGAGGGGGGAGGGAGGGGGAGTCTGGAAGCACAGTGATGAGCAGGATGACAACACACAAAAGCAGTGCAGGCATTTCCGACCAAAGACAACATCAAAACATAGCCTCCAATGTGGGCATCCAGTGTCCTTGGCAGTGCCTGAGGAGTCTGGCCCTGTTCTTGTATTTTTATCCCAAAGGGAGGATGTTCTCAGGAAGCCCTGTCCTTCAGCCCCAGTCTTACAAAGTCAAACTCAGTTCAGTGGTGAAGCTATCATGTTAACTAAGAAGACTTTTTTCATTTCTTTTCTTTCTTCTCTTTTCTTTTTCTTTTTTGCTTCTGAGACCAATGCTCACATTAAAAAGTATTACTTTAGAACAAAGAAAAAGTCTCAAATGGTCAAATGTGGAGCCTTTCTGGAATGTGATATGCAGCAAAAAAGTGAAAATTTCAATGAAGAGTTTACAATAGGCTAATACACAAATAGATATCAAATAACAACCCTATTTTTATTTAGCATATAGACATTCATTGGTTACTGATTATAAACCAAAAACTACCTTTGATAAGGATATAAATTGATACTGTATGATCATTGCTGTTAAGAAAATTGGTCTTGTTATTTTATTATGATGGTGAATCTGCTTGAAATTAAAGAATTTCTATAGAACTTTTAATGTAAATATAGTATTTATCTCTCACTCAGTTTCTAGCCATTCTTGGCTAGTGAATTTTATTTAATTGTTTTTCTAACACCTGATAGATCCATAATGCTAGCTCTCAGATGCAAAACTGAAATTCACAAATATGACATTTCTCTTCAGCTTTTAAATAATGTTTCATGACCATGCTTATTCTTGATCATAACATTTATCTGTTGAGATTCCAGTGTACAACTTAGAGAAAATCACCCAAGGCCTGTTCCTCTAACAAGCTGACCTGAACACTACTACCACAGCCATGGTGTTGCTAATGCTCAGAATGAAAACGAAGGGCCATTTACATATTTTCAGTAGCCAACATTTGCTCTTCTCTTTCTAAATTGCCAGTGACATTAATTTCTTTGCAGGATCTCAGTGTGGGTTTGAGGGATGGGACAGCCAATGAACACAGAACATTCTTATAGCATGCAATCACAACTTATATTTAGCTTTCATAACAGAATCTTAACCAAAACCATTTCATAGCTGCCAAAACCAATATAAAACCACTTCCTAGGCCTTCGGATGACAAGTGGGTATGTCCCTTCTCCCAGAGGATGATGGCCACTGCCTAGCAAGATGCCTGATGCATTTTATGACGAAAAGATTTGTCTATCCAGAAATTTGGGGTTAAATGTTGCATGGTTCACAATTCCTTTTCTACACTGTTGACTAGATCTATTCTTTGACAACTTCTTACTTGTAGATGATGCTTCTCCATTAGTCTCAATTATCTCCTCTCTTGTCGCCCCTCCCCCACTCTAACCACCCCCTTCTCTCCCCTGCACTTTCCCACAATCATGTCTTTGGTCTTGTTTTGTGACCCTACTGGTTCCATCTGGTCATCTGGTGATCATGAATTTGGAACTTTCCAGTAGAGCATGGTGGATTTGTCATTGTGTATATAACCCCAAACAGTGACTGTACCTCTATGTAATATATCCTTAGCCAATAGCTGCACAGGGACAAACAGAGCTTCATACGTCTCTCCCTCATCATATTGTACATTAGAAACATCTTCTATTCACTTTCAATTGCGTCTTACTCCTGATAAAATTCTACTCCTATTATTCTTCACACATATTCCAACAAAACAATTCTTGCTGGAGTAGACAACTTGAGAATTTAATATTTTCTCAAAATACCTATAGATCTAGAATGAAGAACGAAAGAAACTGTATACTTGTGTGTTACATTGAGAGTAAGAAAATAGCCAAAAAACACAGAGACTGTTTTTTGTTTGGTTGGAGTATTTTTGACATCATAAAAAGATTTTTTTTTATCTCCTAAGTATCTTGCTTTCATAAACTGTCAACATTATTGGCTAATCTGCCTCCTAGGGAAGATCTAGGAATTCTTATTCAGTTAAGTAATAATTCTATGTCTTCTATTGCAGGAGTAGAGATTCTATAAATCCTGAGGCCCTGGATGGGAAATGTTTATTTGTTTGAATTTAGATTACAAAAACATGAAGCAGAGGTCCTGAAAAGCCTGGAGAATTTGGTAGTGCTGAAATAATAAGTCAAAAATAATAGATTAAAAAGTAAAGGGACCAAACTCATCAGAAAGAGTTAAAAAAAATTAAGATGGAAAAGTCAGATATAAACCCAATGACCAGAAGCCCAGTTATGATATTTTGTCCAGGCAATTGCACATCCAATAGTACCCTACTTACTAGCTATCATAAAACATATATTGTTTTCCTGTTTATTATCATCTCTAAAACTACCAAAATTATCAAACTTCACTTACAATTTGCTAGAAGAGGCATATCTTTCAGTATAATTAGATACCAATTTTTCTAAGAATAAATAAATAATAACTACTAAATAAGATTTTCAACTTGGATTAAAGTTTGTCTATGAGCACTGCTGTTAAAATAAAAGTTATCTATTAAATCTACACATTTTAACTTTCATCATCATAATCCTTAATAACTTTCTAGGTGTCTTCCTCTCCCTCATCATGTCTTTATTGGCAGAAGTTATTTCCTACAGATGTAATGTTTCTAAGTAACTGGTTTTCAAATCTACCACTTCTTCTCTCCATCCTACCCTGCTTCAAACTAGGAAGTCCCATCACTCTTCTGTATTTCTGGCAAAAATTAAGGAGACTCAATCCATGACTCTACTCAAAAGACAGACTTTCTTAAATTGAAAGCCTGTCTGGTCATCCCTCTTCAATGTCTTCTTTTGGAACTCCCATGAACTCTTCACCCAAACTCTTCCTTTCTGGCACTCCAACAAATCCAAGAAATCTTGTCAGAGACTCAAAACATTCTATGCTCTAAAGTAGTGACATTTCTCTAGGGGTCACATACCGTATCCTGCCTCTGACCATTTTAGCAATACTTGATGTTCTTGCCTATCAGACTTGTTTAACTTTGGTACTTCATAAGTATAGAAACCATAACTGGTCAATTGCTGAATCCACAACAAGCATTGATGTGCCAAGAACTTGAAGAAAGAAACAAAAACTAGCAACTAGTTGTTAGTTAGTTGAACACAAATAGCAAAATGATGGTTGTGGAGGTATCATAGTCAAAAAAAATAATGTCTTCAAACATGTGAACCTAGAAGAGAAGGTTAGGGTGACTTCTGAGAGGCAAGAAGAGGAAAAGTAAAGAACAAACCACTTCACAAAGTCACACAGGACTAGCCTTGATGAGAAGGGTAGAGCAAGAAACCTTCTTGTTCAGCACAGGAGTAAAGAACACCGATTATTTCTCTCATCGGCAGGGCCAGACCAACTCAACAGCAAGCCAGAAAGAATGGACACTGCATTCCTGAGAGGAAGCTGATGGTTCTGCTGCCATCAGCCTGGTTGACAAAAGAGACATGATCCAGGAGGCACCAGTCAAAAGGCTGGTACACCACAGAGAGGCATGCTTCTTGGAAAAGACCTCTGGCAATTAGGAACTCAAGCTTAGTGTCAGTATTTCAGATGACGCCTTCTAATTTTCCTTTCTCCTCCTCTGAGCTTCTTCCAGGAAATCTGCCTTGTCCTCTGCTGTGGTTGAGAAGATCAAATGTGCCTTTTACTGAAAGGGCAGGGCTTTCCTCTCCTCCCTGCTCTTTCTTATGCACCCACAAGTGATGGTTCATGCGAGAACACTGCTGGAGCCTTTCATAGGGCCACCTCCCTTCTCAAGCAGTGACCTATTGTGTGGGATGAGAGCACATGAGGTCAAGGTTGAGGATCAGACCTCCTTGTGCAAGACCTTAACTGATCACAGCCTGATTTCACCATGGAAACTATCACTGGCATTAGAATGCTCTGTGACAAATTTTCAGCCCAGAAGATTTTTGGATGCTTTGGGGACATTCTTTCAAGATCTCACTTCGGCAAGCTAACTTGTACCAAAAACTTTACTAGAATAATTAGATAAAAATCAGAAAGAAAGAAAACAAAAACATATTGCCTCCCAGATTAGTAGGAACAAAAACTATTTGTTTAAAGAGGAAAGATCAGATTCCATCTTGATAAACAATGTTTTCTCTAATGTTGCAATCCAATTTCCAAACTTATCCAAAGAGTCTCTTGCACTCTTGCCATACCGTGGGTAGACAATATGACTTCCACACGGGATGTTTCCAAGCCATTCCGACCTCTACTTTGTGTCTATCAGCCAATGCTTAAATCACTACAGCACATCATCTCTTCTCTTATACATGTGTCTCTCTCATCAGCTTGTAACCTTCTAGACCACACAACTTACCTCAAATGATCACCATAACATCATTATTTCCTTCTTAATAAGAATTCCTAAGCCTAACTGTTGCACTGACTTTACTGAGAGCAGAGATTATGCCCTAATTTTCACATTTAGAGGTCAATGAGTAAATATAGTACTAATTCTCAACCAAAATACTGGTGGGTCATATACTATCATGCCTAAAAAGTTGTCTTCAAGTACATTTTATTATTTCTGAAATTCAGTTCTTTCATTATATTAAACTTTGCAGATGGAAGGATTTCTTATTTTCTTAAGTATAGCCCATGTGAAAGTTATGAAGATGCTGATGTCATTACTAACAAGTATGAGTGGAACTGGAGGAAGTGATGGCCTTGGAGTCTATGTAGCTTTTCACTCTGAATATTTACATTAAAAACTGCAGGAGAGATCAATCATTAGATTCAATAAAACAAAAAGAAGTTGGGTACTCCAAGGAATGGAGAAATCATGGTGCTGCCTCAAAACCATTTTTTGGAAGGAGACTTGCATACATTGTAAATCACAAGACTTGTGGATCAAGAAAAGCTGAATTGTTTTGAGGATGTCACAGTATTTTAAGCCACGGACTACACTCCTATCTAAATAATAATGCTCCCCTTCTTGCGCAACTCCTGATGCTTCCTTCCTGCTGTGAAATAGTATGTTGCTAAGAATTGCTAAATTACTACCATGTTTACTTATGGTTTTATTGTTTGTGGCACTCACAGCCTTTTTTTCCTTCACAATATGAGATCAACAAACCAATCTTTTTAAGAAGGAAAAGGAAAGCAAAATCTGGCTTTTGCATAAATACATATACCCCATTTTATTTTCAACACCATCTGCAACCCTTCCAGATGAGCAGGCCTCTTGATGCATATTATGTTATTTCAAATCAACTCAGTGACACTTGCTATTTTCTCCAGTTTCTAAGAAAACAGGCACAGAGATACCTGCACAAGGCCATCAGCTGATACACTGTATAAAAGTAGAATTTGAACCTAAGTCAGCAACAGTTCAAATTTGAATATTCTATGCCTGTGAAGTCTGTGTCATTAGGTTCCATTTCCTTTCCCATTTCTTGTCATATTTGCCAACTTTGGTGGAGTCCTTTGTCTAATATTACAGGGTCTTATACATATCTGTAGAGTTTTGTGCCTATGAGAAGAAGGAAGTATGGAATAGTAGATGGTTCTCAGGTTTCTTTGTAGGATGGATTCAAACCAAGTGGAACTCAAGGTGGGTGGGATTTGTATTTGGCACATGACCTTTGAATTTAAGCATAAGAATTTCAGCTAAGGCCCTTATCATTCTCCATACACTTTGGGTTGACACAGCCAGAGATGGGTAAGGAGAACACTCTCTTTTTTGGGTGGTCCAGGGTAGAAATACTACTCAGCATCCTTTAAAGACAGGCTTCTTCATAGTAGGGTCTATCATTCTCTTATGCATCTTTGTTTAACAGAAACACCAGTATTCTGGTCCTATTTAAATGCATTTGTTGCTCCTTTTTGTTAAACCTCTCTTTTAGTGATTTATTTTTTACACTTTTCTCATAAACTGACTTAGATCCTACTAAAAGTTGGGCAGGTGAAGCCACACATGCTACTATGAGCACAAAAGCTACCCAAATGCCTGAGTCTGGAGTGCCTGATGGAGGAATGTGAACAGAAAAAAACTTCTTTTGATGAGCAAGGTAAGTTGAACAGTCCTTCTTTTGAGTTTGATACATATGGGATGCCTGTCAATGGCCCCATTTCCTTCTCAGTGCCTTAACTGGCTTCCTCTTCACAATGCTCTACAGAAACTACCCAGAACAAAGTCACCACATGTCCTACATATGAGCAAATTTATGAAAGATATTTTTCATATTTCTTTCCTATGACATTTAGTAATTTCAGGTCTTTGTGAATATACAGCACTTTTGCTATTCACACTGATCTATAGTCTGTCTTTTCTTAATATGACCTCTTGTGTTTGTTTCAGTTGGTTTTCTTATTCTCCACCATTGCTCTGAAGTTCTAATGTTTCGCAGATATCTAAATCTCAATCCTCCCATTTTCTAGAATACTTTATGTATAGCCACAGAATAAAATAAACGTTATATGGTGTTGATTCACAAAACTAAAACTCTAGGCCTAAATCCTTCCTGCTTGTCACAGTTATCCTTATAATTAATCAAAACAAAATTCTATTTCTTTCTTCTATAAACAAACCTGTTCTTTATATTCTCCATATACCACAGCTATTTATCCAGTACTCCCAAATCTGAAACCTCCATCCTAAGCATTTTCCTCTTTATTGGGGGCAGTCATTGATGGAATTTTTTATTGGAATGTGTTCTTTTTGTACTTTGATCCATTTCATCCAAATGAAGACTATGGGATCATGGCTGTGATCCTGACTTCCAGATCATGAGTCTGATATCTCCTCTTATTCACCCCTACTTCCATCAAAGCATATTTTTAGACAAAGAGATTTATCATTAGCAATCTACCCATGGGCAGATAAACACATTCAGAAAATAACAAATTGGGATCTTGAAACTACCACCAGGAATTCACAAATTCAAGGTATAATGGGCTTCCTAAGCCTTTGACAAAAATTTCACAATTAAAGTTAGGGTATAGTCAAATGGTACACAAATGTATTATTTGTTTCCCTTGAGTTTAATAAAATAAAGAGTTCCAACTGAATATTAACAAAGAAAAATTCTATTTCTATATACTAGCATAAACACAAACATGATAGCTTTAAGGAAATGAAGTTATTGTCTACCACTAATGCCCTATATTTTGGATAGGACAGTGCTATGTGATTTAAAAGTAATCAATATTTTGACATAGATTTTCAAGGATACTAGTTTCCTCTGAATTAACTAATGACCGAAACTTGAAGGATGTTTTCAATTTTCAAGTGAAAAAAACTACAATATATCTATTCAAACACCAAGACTCATAGTTACAAAATCTGATTCCTTTAAAGAAAAACTTTTTCACTTTTCACATGTGTGTCTAGGAAGCCAACAGCATAAAGAATATAAAATGTGTGCTCCTTCCCATTGGTCCAGAAAGGAAGTAGATATGAACCCTTCTGTACAAAATCCATTTATAAATTTCAGTTAATTCTTAAGTAGTCACTAGGTTCAATTCCTCTTGATATCTCAAACTTTGTTAGATTTTTATGGTATCCATTCAAAAACAATAGATCTAACCATACTAATTTTCTACAAAAATATTTTATCTTAGATAAGTATAGAGTGACTTATTCGTGAACAAAAAATCTGAAGTTGTATTATTAGCCAATTTTTTTCTCTGTTAGTGAAGAAAATCATCAGTCTGGGATCCAATGTACTGAGAATCAAATGCAATTACTTCTCCTAAAATGGTGAAGACACTATCATTTGCAAATGAAATAAAAACTGGCTTTTACTTCTAAGTTATTTTACAAAGTTAATAAAAAAAATAGGATATAATCTACTCCATTAAATCATGTAAACAGCAACAAGAAAAAGAAAGACATAGACTAAGAACTTGAGTAGTTTTAAGTCCATGACGTAAACTGATTTGTTAGTTTACAAACTCAAGGCCATCATTGTCAAAAAGCTAAGTGCTATTTTCAAGGACAGTAGAAACCTTGGCCTGCACTGAACCTTGCTAGTGATGTTCTGATCACTGTGATGAAATACTTGACATTAACAATTGTGGTGCACTCTCAGCTCCAGCATCCTCTCTGGCTGCACACTGCCATGAATCATGATGATAATGGACTAAAACTCTGAAATTGTAAGCAAGGCACCCCAATTAAATGCTTTCTTCTGAGTTGGCATAGTCATAGTGTCTCTTCACAGCAATAGATTTATGCATTATCATTAATAGAATTAATGATTTAATTGTCATTAATTAAGACAATAATTTAAAGGATGAAGGATTCAAATTAGCTTATAGTTCCAAAGGTTTTGCTCCATGTTGCCTGCCTCGTTACTTGAAAAAGCATCATGTTGGTTAGGCGAATGTGGACAAGGAATCAGAAAGAGGCAGACAAAAAAGTCAAGGTCAAGTTGCCACCAAGACCCTGCATGCACTAGCCTACTTTTTCCCTATCCTAAAGTTTCCAATCTTCTGAGAATAGTGTCACCAGATGATGAGCAAGCCTTCAGAATCTGTAGAATTTGTCATATTCTAGCCATAATGAGACAGGTCAAAGTGGTATTGCTTTGTAGTTCATGGATTTATTATATTCTATAATATGTCATATGTTGCTAATATAATATGCAAAATCTAGAGAACTATCTGAAATAAAAACAAAACTTTGAGATGTAGTGATTTCAGAAGGTTTATTCATATAAGAAGATTCTTGTGTGCAAGGGCTCAACCCTGTAAGACAACATGAACTGATGTTTTTTCTTCTTTCTCTCTTCTCTCTGGTAATAATAACTGCCCTTCCACTGTCTATTTCCTAGAGCCTCCTTCTCACTGTCCTAGCATCAATCATGTTCTTATTCTACTTCTGTTCCTATTGCTTGTCCATTTTAGTCCATTCAAGCTACCATAATACAGTGTCAGTGTCTGGATGGTTCATGACAACAGAAATTTCTTTCTAACAGTTCTGGAAGTTGTAAACTTCTAGTCAGATAGCCAGGAGATTTAGTGTCTGATAAGAGTTCAGGTTTGTTGATGATGTAAGGATTTCCAAAGCTTGCATTCACCTGGAATGTAACTCAATCATCCCCCTGGGTGTGGCGATGCAAACATGTGCCCACCCACCCCTTTAAAGAAAGGGCTCACACGAGTGCCCGCCCCTTCTTCTTTCCCTTCCCCTTCTCTCTCTGCTCCCTTCTGCCCCTATCTCTGCTCCCTGCTGTAATAAACTCTAGTGTGGTACTTCCGGTGTTGAGATCCCATTCACGCGCCATGTGCAAAAAACTAACAGATGATACCTTCCTGTTGTATCCTTCCTTATGTGGAAAAAAAGGCAAAGATCTCTCTGGGGGGGGTCTCTCTTTCAAATTTCTATTTATTCATCATTTCCTTACAGAGGACCATGTGTGCGACAGAAGGAGTGTGGAGAGAAGAGGACAAGTTTCAGGTGTCATTGTTTTGCCCCCCTCCCCATTGAGTTGGTGTCTTTTCTGAGGCCTCTGTTGTGAGGATGCGAATCTCATTCATAAGATATATTATCATGAACTAATTGTCTCCCCGAAGTTTCACTACCTAATTGACTTTAGCAATTAGAATTTTGGTGTATGAACTGGGGGGATGGGGAGCATAATGCACAAAAAAATCATACCACAGTAGTTCATTAATGACCATTTCATAGTACAGTGGTGGACATGTATCAAAAATAGCAAATGTAAAAGAATGACCCTTTAGAATCCTTATCATGTAAGAATTAAAAATCTACGTTCCTTGACACAAGTCTTCACAAAAATTAAAATTAGGTTTAAAAGAATTTTTATTTTAACATAATAAAATTTTACTTTAATAAATTAAATATATTTTTATTTTAATAATGCAATTTTATATTTTAATATAGAAAACCTGGGAGTCAGATATCAATCTATGCTTCAACAAGTTAGAAGTGCAAATTGAATTCTAAATAAATAAATAAAGAAAAAATAGTAACAGAATAGGAAAGTGTCTTATAAAGACAATAAACACCCCAAATTTAGTTCTTTGAAAACATGACTAAATTTCAGAATTTGTTGTAGAAATTATTCAAAAGAATAATGATAAAATTCCAAATAACTAAAATGTTGATACAGAGAAGCAATTATTACTCTCTCATACATCCAAAGCATTAAGAATATAATATATGGTTGCAAGGTAAAATAATGTGTAATTAAATTAGAATTAGTTGAAATAATTTTATTTTCTAATATTGCAATTTATATCAAAATAATTGTGTTTTTGTTAAAGATGTTGAAACCATGAATAAAATTTTTTCCAAGTCAAACATTCTGTGTCAGGTCCTTAACAAAATGCCATCATCTAGATGGTATCATGGAGACTCACAGGACATGTTTAATCAAGACATTACTAATCTTACACAAGAACCTTACCAAGAACAGGAATTAGACACAAGCTCCTTGGTTCATTTGACTCATAAATTTTGTGACATGGAAGAATAAACACTACAAAAAAATTAATAGGACCAGTGTTGCTTATTAAAAGGACACAAAATACGTATGATCTATGATGAACAACATTTCAATGTTGTGTTTATTCTAGGAATGAAAGATGAGTTTAGCAATTTGAAATCACTACCCCACATTAAAGGTTAAAGGAACAATGGTGTATATTATAACGGTATGTAGAAAAAGTAGGAGACAAAAATTTCATTCCCACAGGATGTTTGGCCCACACTTTGTTCTCAGACATGTGTACAGTTGAAATCCATTGTTCCAGAAATGAGAAGTACATGTAATAATTAAATTACTCCTCTCAGATTCACTCCAGCTGAACATAATTTCAAGTAAGTATAAATGTGAATTCTGAAATAACTTGTATCTAAATTTCTTAGGGAACAAGAATTACAATTTTGGGATCACAGCAGTGTACTAAAATAGGGCTATTTTGTTTGGAGTCAACTGGCAAACATTTCTAACCATGTAATCCTTTGTCTGATCTGCAACTAGCGACTTGGTTATGACCCTTTCAATGTTGGTGACCTTATGAGAAAATGGGCCCATAAAATGAGCAATGCATTAGATAGGACAGACCATATGGTAGTTAATTCTGCCCTAGTGAGAAAGTTCTAGAGAAGTAACAAGAAATGAAGTCATTTTGCACTGTAAAAAGGACAGGCTTACAGTGTCTGTGTAAGATAGAGGCCAGATTGGCCTTTTTCAGCTCATGAAAATAAACTAAGCCAACAGCTGTGCTGCTGTTCCTGCTGGACCATTTGAGGAAGCAAATCTTGACAGGGATGCAGAGGCTTGTTAGCCGATGTGAAGGTTCTTGAAGACTGACTGGCAGTTATTTGTCTCGATTGCCTTTGGGTGGATTTGAGTCTACCCTGAGGTAGGATAAATAATGAATATAAATCTATATCTATTTTAGATATAGTAAGTGTATTCCTATCTATCTCTTAAGTGTACTTGTTTTCCTATAATATTATAGTGTAAAAAGTCTTTCCTTATAGTGAGTATCATAGATTTCATAATTCTTAAATCTGAATATTGAAGGAGTAAGTTAATTATTAATATCAACGTGAAAAAATATGTGCACATATGCACATAGGAAATGATAAAGGAAGAGCTGAGTTGAATAAGACGAACCTAAAGATAGGTAACAAGTGTAGGAGACTTACACACTAGAACTTCAGCTGTGTTCTCTTAAACACTCCATGTTCAAAACACTCTCAGGGCCAACTTTGCTTTTGTAATGCCTTTTGCTTCTGGTAATCAGAGCTTAGACATGGCACAAAGATATGTTTGAGGGTGGGCATCCAGGAAGAAAGGAAATGCTTAACTTTAATGAGAAAAGCAGTTAATTGTTTCTGAGTGTTCATTCTTAGTCTTGCCGCAGGAGCAGAGCATTTAGAACCTTTTAATGCACTGCTTTACACTGGTTGAGCTGATTGGCTTGATGGATTTCTAGCAATGACCATTAAATAGAACTGGACCGCATAGATAAAAAAAGCAAGAGAAACAACACGTAAAAGTTATCACAATAGCAAGGAATGCAGAGAACATGACCTGAACACAATCCAGGTGACAAGGACACAGTTGGGGAGTCACTAGACTGTCCTTTCCTTACCTCACTGGAGTACTATAGTTTTCAGTCTTCTTTATGGTTAATATCACATGTTGGATTTGGCCAACTTAACCTAGGTGGGCGTGGTGTAGACTATGTCCAGGCCTATCTATGCAATTGCCATGCATTCTCATGTTTTGCACCATCTTTTTGCTGCGGCTGGATGGTATTGGGGGCTTTTTGAACTGATGACATGATACAGTCTCAAGACATCACATCTCTGAGTTTCTACTTGCTGAACCACATGACTTCCAATCAGGAGCTTCCACCCTTGACATGATGTCACTAACTTTAACTGTGTTAGCACACTGATTGAGATGTTACTGAGCAGTCTAGCCCACAGTGATCAGTAAATGTGGTAAACAAACACCATCATCTACCTAATATGACTGACATGAAAAAACACTTTTTAAGTTGTTTTTAATTTTTATTTTAGTTTACATGTATGAGTGTTTTGCCTGCATGTATGATGGGAAAAATTGATGCTTTCAAAAACCAGAAAAGGATGTTAGATACCCTGTCCCTGCAGCCACTATGTGAGTTCTGAGAATCAAACCCAAGTTCTCTGGAAGAGCAGCCAGTGCTCTTAAGTCATCTGTCTAGCCAGTGCAGGACCATTTTAACAGTATTCTCTCAACCTGAGAAAATTATGTTGAGTTACTTTAATGACAAGAAAAGAAAAACCAGTAATGGCTGAAGTTGTCACTAATATAATTTTTATTTAATTTTGAGCTGGAAAGATGGGTGAGAGGTTAGGAGCACCTGCAGCTCTCCCAGAGGTCCTGAGTTCAATTCCCAGCAACCACATGCTGGCTCACAACCATCTGTAATGAAATCTGGTGCCCTCTTCTGGTGTGCAGAATAAATGCAGACACTGCGCTGTCTGCATATGAACAAATAAGTCTCTAAAAATATTAATTTTAAATTTTATTTATTTGGTGTGTGTGTGTGTGTGTGTACATGGAGGATGGAGGTCAACACCTGCCATCTCCCTCTATCACTTCTATTTCTTATTTCTTGTGACAGGCTCTTTTACTGAAACTGGAGCCACCTGATAAGTTTGAGTGGTGGTCAGCAAATCCAGGGAGCCTCCTGCCTCCACAATCCTGCCACCGGAACTGCAGCTACACAGCACTGAACTGGGTTCTTCCATTGTTTGCTGGTAAATCAACTCGGGTCTTCAAAGCAGTACAGTCAGAACTTAACCAACTAACCAACACCCCCCTCCACCTTTATCTAATTCTTATAAACAATGCTTTGTTTCACTTTAAAAAATAAAATACATATAAATATATGAAAAAATAATTAGGTAATTGCTTCATTGCATTACTATAGTTTTGCAGGGAAAGAAAACATACTCATATATTGATCTGTTATAATAATAAAATTTTAGTTTTCATTTCTACTTCAACTTTATACATGTTTTTCAGTATTTGGTCCAAAATTAATTTCTTCACATATTTATGTTAAATAAACAACAAGGGGTTTTGTCCAGATGTTCTGTGTCATTTTGTTGAAGAAAAGAATTTATAAACTTTTATGTCATAAAATTTCTCTTATAGAAAATAAGACATAAACAAACTGTGAAAAAATTTAAACTTAAGTCCAAAACTAGTAAAGTTTTATTAAAACTATATTTTTGCAATAGATTCTGAAAATCACATGGTGTTCACATCTTCATTTCTTCAGTATTAATTCTAGCCACTTTCAAACACTTTCAGAGCAGGATAGTTTCTTAAAAATAATTGTTATTCACCTTGGACTGGCACCTTGGATCCCACTCCCTCTAGAGGAACACCTGACTCAGTCTTGATGTTGGGGTGAGGAAACTGGATCTGTCAGGAGTGGATGCTGAACCGAGCAATATTGGGACCTTGGGACCTCCTGCCCTTGCTGGGGAGGAGATGGGGAGAAGAGTGAGTGACTGGAGTGGGTGGGAGAGAAGGGACTTTGAACAAGGATATACACGGATAGAAAATGCGACTTTATTCATAATAAAAATAATAATAATAATAATAATAATTGTTATTTCTTCCCATAGTGCAAACCTAGCATCTTTATGTTCTCTCCTAGTGTATACTTTTCTGTGTAATTGCCCTGGGCCTTCTGCCCTACACAGTTTGTAAACTGTAAACCACTTTGTTCATACATCAATCTTTAACTGTTTATTAATGTAACTGTTTTCTGGTACATTATGAAACCAATTCTGGATGATTGCACATATTTTTTTCTTCTGCTTGCCTTTGCCTATTTCTGTATACCAGAAAAAAAGTATGAAATTTAGAAAACAAAACACATATAGTGTTTTCTTCTTCTCAAAGGTACTTCTTAAATGCGGAGATACATAGCACAATGAGAGTTGGAAGCCTCATCTGACCCTGTGGGAAACTTGAAGGATTTTGAACCATAAATAATTCTCTCTTGAAGTAAATGTGATAGCTGAACCCACATGTGTTAGAGGCCAGCTGTGCATCTGGGAGTGTCTTTGATTAATATTCTCAAAAATTCCTCTGTCCACAAAATAAGACAAAGTGTGCTAATTTGAAGCTCTCCTGCATATTCTTGAAACTGAGCTGAAGTCACAGCAAACACATAGATATTAGAAAAGAAAAAAAAAATTTTTCCTTGACAATACTAATGAATTTCTGAGCTTGGTAACAATTTAAAGGCTGATTAAATTGTATTTATTTTTATTAGGTTCTTTATTCCTTCGTGGATAATATCACCTGGATGGCATCCCAAGTAAACTGTTCTCACTGCCTGGTCTCTGTCTGCCTGGGTCTCTGAGGATGAGTATATGCATCTTCTTCTCAGTATGGATGGATGAGCATCTACCACAGCTCCTAAGATGGCAAGCAGACCTCCCAACCCCCAAAGACACAGAATGAGCACAGGGCCCAGGAGGCTGCTTACACTTTTATTTATGTTTATGATTTAATCTAAACTTTTTTCAAAGTTCTACACATAATTCTGTCACTATCACTCCACAACAGTCCCAGTTTCAATATTTCCCTGGCAAAATTAACATTTCCATAAAGTCTGTTTCTATATAACATTGGACTTCTCTCAAGCAAGGGATGGTGACTGTTTCCCCTAAACCAAGCCCTGTACCTGCACAGCTGCTCAGCTCAAAAAACTAACCCAAACATGAATAGAGATCAAGATTGCCTCCTGCTCGGGTACAAAAAAATACGTTTCAGACTGAGAAATAGGGCTGACCTCTTGATTCTAGCCTAGTAGTTCTAATGCTATTACCCTTGAATATAGTTCTTCATGTCAAGGTGACCCCCAAACATAAAATTACTTTAATTGCTACTTCATAACTCCAATTTTGCTAGTTATGAATTATAATGTAAATATCTGTGTTTTCCGATGGTCTTAGCCAACCCATGTAAAAGGGTCATTTGAGACCCAAAAGGTTGCAACCCATATGTTGAGAACTGCTGATTTAGATCTACACCTGAACCAAAGCGGGTACATCTTCAAGAAAAGGCAAATTGGCCACTTAAGTCATTGGGTAAATGAAAGTAGCCAAACAGTCTGGCTGTGATGGGGAGACTAGGCCAAGGGCAGACATAGGCTGGAGCAGAGGGGATGTCACAAGGTAAAGTAGGAATCTACAATGTCAGCAGTGATGTAGAGTTGTGACTGTGTGTTGGGAGTAGAGCTCTTTCTACAGAATCCCTTTGGAAGTATTGTCTCTGAAGAACAACGTAAGAAGTAACTCTTCTAAGACTGGCAATTTCACTTTTGAGTATCTTCTGTTCACTGTGACCCTCCCAGGCCTTCTAACCTCAGCTAATCCTCCTGAAAACAAAATACTTTGTCAGTATTTTCATCTTTATTCTTTCAACAATCTTTTTGTATGCCAAATTCTTCACTATGATTATATTGATCCATGTATTCTGGAACCAAAGCTCAGCATAGGTCTGAGACCTTGAGATGTTCACCTCATAGCTCATTTTGACAGATTTATTTGAGGAAGTATTCTGTTTTGTTTTCTTTTTACTCAACTTTGTTGTTTTTTCCAACTAAGAATATCTTCAGCTTCAAGGCCAAATCCACAGGCTTCTATAGTGTGTTTCTTCTGAAATTAGTCTTCATATAAATTACCCTCACTGTCCAGGCACAGACACTTCAGACCCTCCCTGGTAAAGACAAGATCTTGGTGTTAAGTTTGTATTGCCAAAACGCAGTGTGGTGTGACTGCCATCTGCTGGCAGGGTTTGACATTACAGAATGGGCTACCATGCACTTCCTGGCAGGATAACCCAGAAGTACTCCTTTGCAATGCACAAGGTTTTTCTGGAGAAAGGAAGACCATGTTTGCCTGTGAGCTTTGTCCACATTGACCATTAAAGCCACAAGTTTGTTGAAGAGCTACAAAGACGTATGAGGTTGATTTCAGTTTGTGGCAGGCCTTCAAATTCTAAATACAGTGGATAGATGGTTCTTGCAGCAGAACCCAGCGTCATAAACCCAGGGGTAATGCTGATTGTTTCTGTGAGTTCCTGCCCTATGTGGACTGTTAGAAGCTGAAACACAGCATCCTCCTTATCAACCATCATCTCTTTAAGAGAAAAGATTGTGTTGCCTTAGAACCCAAGTGATGAAACATTAAGCACTGTTGTGTAAACAAGGAGAGATTTGTCTTCTCATTATAGAAGGCATGGCTCCATATTTAATGATAAAAATTGCCAGTCTTGTATCAGCATATCCTTGAAGTCAGAGCCAAATACTTGTTCCTTCATAATTTACTATCTTCCAACATTTATCTTTAAAATTTGCAGAACCACACAATAGACAGCTAAGTTCCTATTGCTACCATCAGTGGGGTGTCGCCACTTATTTCTGTGTCTAAGGAGACCTTGCATAATTGAGATGAATTTCCCATAAGGCAGTGGCCATACACACATACATCAGGGGAAAAAAATTAAACTTCTTGAAAGAACATATTTTGTGTCACAAGCAACTAATCTTAGAGAGTCCCACTGCTGCCCATTAGCCAAGATTCCTTCATCAAAAGCCATGAGAACCAAGCTCTATGATCTTATGAAAATCAAAAGTGTACTTCAAATTTTATAAGATCATTGTAAAACAATTGACTTTATCTTCTGTAAATATCACTTTTCCCATTTCCAATGTTTCTTTGACATACTTTTCCATCTTAATTAAAAGGCACACACCTGTTTGGTACTCTAACCCTAGAGACACAAATTCACCTGCATCCCCAAGTGTTGAAAACCCTGCCTTAACAATCAAATCTATATACTGTCCATGTTTACAGATTCCTTCTTAGTCCAGTGTGTCATCATTCTTTATTACCACTGGAAATGGTCTGCTAAATAGCCCCTGATTCCATTCTTGCCTCTTGGTTAGCAATTTTTAGAATTATAAATGGAGTAAAGTTTCTAAATAGAAGTCTCAAGTGATGATCTGGAGAAAAAATCCTATTGCATAAGGCAGTTTATGAGCCCTTTTATGAACTTACCCCCGCCCCAATTTCTTTCTATCTAGCTAACTAGCTATCATCTATTATCTATCTACCTACCTATCTATCATCTATCTACCTATCCATCTGTTATCCATCCATCTATCTATCTACCTATTTATTATCTATCTACCTATCATCTTTATGGCTTTCCTGCCCTTCCAAGTGCTCAGCCATTATCCACCAACACTCTCACCTTCGACTCTTACAGCCATTGGATTCTACTCCCTCTTAGGTGCCTTCAGATCTCATTTATCTCCTAGGTACCAGATGTCTGAGGCCAACCTCTTTCTTTCCAGTCCACTCTCAGAGAAAACAGCATCATCACCTCATCTTGGTACATCTCCCTCACTAGTCTGTTGAAATCTGCTTCCTTCTATAAGTACCAAAGAAAAGCTACAAAACTTTCATTGTACTTGTCTTGTAGCACACAAATCAGTAATTACCTTGGTACTTTATCTTCTATTAAACTATTTCTTCATTCCACCATGTTCTCAGCATTATGTCAGCAGTAGCTACATCAAGCCTGGTACACACATAATAAATTTATCAGATGATTCTGAATAAGTTCATGTGGCTATACACTATGAATATTAGTACATTTGCTCTTAAGTACAACTTGTGCCCATTTATTTAAGAAGAAAGAAAGGAAGGAAGGAAAGAAGGAAGGAAGACAGAAGGAAGGAGGAAGGAAGGAAAGAATAAAGGAAGAAGGAAGGAAGGAAGGAAGGAAGGAAGGCTTTGTTTTATCTTTTAGCACCCCATCATTCATACTGAAAAATATATGGCATTGTGAGCTTGGATATAAACAACTGTAGGTTTGCATTTTTACATTAGATCCTCAGAAAGGATTTATATGAAACCAGCCAATTAAGAATGAGGAGTTTGGAAAAACATTTGGAAAATATTATAAAGAAACTCAGGACAGATGACCTGACAAGCTAAGCAAGGTTTTTTTTTTTAAAAAAAAAAAAAAAGACCTGTAGGGGGAGCTCTGGAGTAGAAGTTACTTTCAACATCTCTGGAATTTGAGGCAAGAGAACTAGATTTTGATAATCTAGCTGGGGCTGGGGGTGGGGTGGGGAAGAACTACCAGTGTGCGGCCCAGGTTCACCTTGTCAGCAGGCAACTCCAGTAGCCCAGCTCTGTCTCTCCAGAGCATTCTGATGGGGATGTGTAGGACAAGGATTGTAAACATTAGTGTAAATCAACGCCCTTGTAAGTAACATCTTATAAAGAGATTGTGTACATTCAATAATGAACAAAAGAAATTTGGACGTAGATGGCATTTATTTTTTTTTAAAGCAATCTGAGCATTTGGAACATGTCTGGGAAGATCAGTAGTTATTCAAGAATAGAAAGTAAAAACCTCAGGCATGTCAGCCAGCCAGTTATATGTGTGTATACATATATATACATATATATGTATATATGAAAAATTGAAAACACAAGGGAGGAATATAAAACATAAACATTAGACAACAGATTCACAACAACAAAGGGTGCACTCTGATGACCACATGACAGATTTTCACCTGTGAATACATTTGTAAGTGTGTCATTGAGGTCTGTAGGAAATTGGACTAGTTATAGAAGAGATGGCCACTCAGATTCCCAAGCCAACTTCACACGTGAGGTCCAACAGTTTTCTTCTCCTGGAGAATAAGTAAAGCAAGTTCTGCCACAGTGCTAATAAATAGTTCAGTCACATAAAACATTTACATATGCAGTGGAGAAATCTACAAAGAGCTAAAATTACTTTGTGTTTGTCAGCATGCTTTATCAAAACATTTTTTTCTATCAAAGAGATAGAAAAAGTCTCTAGTCTAAGGTAGTGGTCCTCAATCATCCCAATACTGTAATCTTGTAATACAATTCCTCAGTTGTGGTGACTCCGACCACAAAATTATTTTTATTGCTATCTCATAATTGTAATCTTGTTTACTGTCATAAATAGTAATGTAAATATCTGTGTTTCCCAATGGTCTTAGGTGACACTATGAAGGGACCATTCAACCCCCAAAAGGGGTCATGACCCACAAATTCAGAAGCACTCGTCTAGGGTATTACCATTCTTAGACCATCTAAAGCTAATTCTGCTGTCTGACTCCGCTTCAGACAAATGTACATGAAGTCCATCTGCCTTTTCTACACCTGTTACTGGTGACATTTGGCTAATAGAAGATAGTCTTTGGGTAAAGGCTAGGGCTTGGTTGTGGATAAATCAGGAGATATCACTCAACTCCAAATTGCTGGAGGCTTGAGAATGCTGCTCAGTATGTGTGGTCTCCCTACTGCAGTCTGAAGTAGTGCTTTGTTCACATGCTCAAATGCCTTCGGTGACCCTATCAGTTCCTCACTGAAGACAGAGTGATTTCATAAGATGCAAAAGTAGACAGACACTCCCCTGCCTAACAGCAATAGAAAGAATATTAAATAATACCTGTAAAATATAAAACACGGTCTGCCATACAGTAAAAGTTCAATAAATATTATTGGTTTTATTTATTTCAGAGCTATCAAAAGGGAAAATTAGAAAATCTTTTAACAGTCTCAAAACTTACCAAACTAATGCATTCCAAAGCTAAGATCCTCCCCACAGAGTCTTTTGATTCTCAAGGTCATGTTCTTGCCTATTTTCCTGACTTAAAGTAGTTTAAAGTGACCCATACAAGTCAAGTTTCTACAAAGGCACTGAAGTGATCGATCAATGACAGAGAGCAAAGAAAGAAGAAACACAAAGACATAGATTGACACAGGTAGAATTATTTTCAGTAATTGACTCACAAATTGTTGGGTCTGGAAAATCTAAAATCTATAAGGCAGAATAGCTGGTTGGAAATTCTGGTAACACTGACTTGTAATCTGAGGCCCAAGGCTGTCTGGATGCAGAATTTATTTGCCTTACAGAGGCTTCAGACATTGTTCTTAAGGATTTTAATTTATTGGCTCAAGTTCATTCACATTAGGAGGGTAGTTTGATTATCTCAAAGTCTATTGATTTAAGTGTTAATCATACTTTTCAATTATTTTTCTGTTGTGTCAAATATATACATAACAAAAATATCTAACTTATTCAAGAAATACTTTAGTGTTAAGTATATTCAGGTTTTTGTGCAATTAGAAATCTTCAAAGCTTCAAACACTCCAGCTTTAGACATACCTTCATAGGAGCATCTAAGTCCCAAGTTCTTAAATCATGATTTTTCAATCCCTATGTGAGATTATGTAACTGAATATGGAGGCTTCAGAAATTGGCAATAATAAAAGGCTTCTGAACACACCATGATGAAATACTAGATAAAATACTAACTCACAAGCAGTATGCAATGTATCTGAGGTGTTTCTAGCAGCCTACAGCTTCCCTGAAGCTGTGGTTCAAAACACCATGAGCAAACAGTATAACACCCTGGACACCAATGAACACTGGAGTCTTCATTCAAATGTGAAACTAATGTTATGAAGTGAAATGTTTGTCCCGTGCACACAACACTTTCTGCTCTTACAGAAATACAATGGTTTCATTAAGAAAAAATTTAATATTTTCCTGTCACTATTTATTGAAGGTACTAGGCTTATTTCTGGGATAGATTTGTTAGAAGTTTGACTTCTATGATTGATCTTTGAGTTGCTGACTTAAGTTTGATACAGAAAAAAAAGAACATCAAATAAATATCGGTTTGGTATTAGAACAGAATTTGCAACTACTTGTGATCTCAATCTGAATATACTCCAACTAGTTTTACCACATATTTACACAAGTGGAGTGTGCAGCATTGACAGTTATGAAATCAAATAAACTCTGAAAAAATTTTAAAGTTCTCTATCCTGAAGGGTCAATTATTCTCTCTAGATCCAGGCTTTAAAGTAAAAATTAACAAGCATATCCATCTTATCAGTATATAATTTGCTTTCTTTTAATAAATAGTTGTGTTTACAAAAAGATGGTTTAAAGTATTTTTTTTAATAATGCTGAGTTTATAGACCTATTTTATAGGCTTATACTGCCTTGGTTGTAAAGATGTTACAAGTAGAAAAAGTTTTCTCAACTGAGTCTAGGTAGCTACTTGGCCAGACAGTAGAAAACTGTGGCCCACCTAAGCAGATACATAAAAGAAAATCACCATGTGGGACAACATTCAAAGATGATTGAGAATTGTGCCATTTGCATGGGGTAAAAGTGTTACTATAATTAAGTAACATGCCTAATCGTGCTAGCACATTTTTTCTTTTTTTTGACATTTTTTATTCAAAAGGTTTTTTTTACATACCAACCACAGATCTCCTTCCCTCCCCTCCTCCTACACATACCCCAGCTGCCCCCTCCCCAACCCCACCATCCACTCCTCAAAAAGGATAACGCTGCCCATGGGGAGTCAACACAGTCTGGGATATCAGGTTGAGGCAGGACCCAGTACCTTTCCCTCACCTCCAGTATCAAGGCTAAGAAAGGTATCTCTCTATAGGGTATGGGTTCCAAAAAGCCAGTTCATGCACCAGGGATGAATCCTGGTCCCACTGTCAGAGGCTCCACCGACAGCTCAAGCCACACAACTGTCATCCACATTCAGAATGTTTAGTTAAGTCCCCATGCAGATTCTACAGCTGTCAGTCCAGAGTCATTGAGCTCCAAATTTCTATCATGATTCACCATCATGCTATTTATTTTTAATATAAATTGTTAAGGTTAAGTCATGAATTTTCTTCCTCCACAATTGTTGGAGACTTCCTTTATATTCTTATCTGTCTACAGCAGAACAAAAGAACAAATTAAATCAGGCAGCACCATGCAATTAGGGCTCACAGTTTCTCTCTAATGTTCCAAGAATTTGAAATTTTCCAAGGTTTCTCAAACTAAGAAGATGAAAATTAATTGTATAGGAGATTCCCAAGGCACTTGACTCAAAAGGTAAAGAAACCAAAGGAACAGAAGTGGTATCTGAGTGGTCTACTGCCCATCAAGGCTGACTGCTGCTTCTAATGTTCTAGACTCAGAGAAAATTCTCCTTGTTGAGGCTGAAGAAAGTGATGTTTTGCAAAGTGATCATGCAGCTTGCTGTACTGGTGGAAGATAAATAGCATGTGGCACTGAGAGTCATATCAAGGCATGAAATTGCCTCTGGCAACCTAAGAATTTGGCAGTCCTTCAAGTCAGTGTTCCTCAAGTAGGTTTAAACATGTGTTTAGGAACTCTAACTATGCAGAAGGAAAGGTCGCCATGGTTGCACTGTCAGCTCCTCCTCCCCTGGCCCAATATTATACTTAGATTCAAAAGAAATCAAATGCCCTGAAATGAACCGGACAATGTCCCTCTGTGTAAAAGGGAGTATAAATGATCATCCCTATTTTTCAGTTAAATATGCGATCAAATAGTTTAGCAATTGTCCCCCATGACATTCATTATTTTTCTGACAAGAATTCTGATAGATTGTATTTTCTCCATCTAATTATTTTCCTTGGGTTGATTTAATAACCCAGAAAAGTCAGGGCTAAATCAAGAGAACATAAAATCTCAGAGACTTATATAATACAAGATTTATAACAGATATTTATTTTTAAATGATTGTGGGGTAAAAAAAATAATAATAATGTGAGCTATGGCTTCACAGCTGAGACAGTGATCTAGGTCCAGAAAGAGAAAGAGTAGTGGAAAAATATAGCTAAGAATGAGTCCTTCAGAAAAGCCATGAGGATGATATTCTCACTAAGTCAGAAGCTCCCACTTATATGGTGGGAGACTAACGACTCTTCCTCTTAGCAAGAAGAGACTATCTACCACACTAGACCTAGCTTGAGCTTCTGAGACCTCAAAGCCTGCCCCCAGTGGCACACTTCCACCAACAAAGCCACACCTACTCCATCAAGGCCATACCTCTTAACTGTGCTACCCCTTGTGACCAGATGGGGGCCATTTTCTTTCAGACCACCACCGGAAGTATTAAGAACACAGACAATTATTGGATTCATGCTGCCTGACTTTAAATATGAACTATACCACTTATGAGTACTGCCTTTATAGTATGTTCTCCAAATCATCAGATTACTTTCTTTTCTTAAAGTTAGAAATCAGTGTGTCATTGGTGCATATACTAAGTGCAATGGGACTACTTGACATGGTCTTATATAAGATACTATTAATATCATTAGTCATTAGGATTACTTATAGTAATTAATTACCAAGAATATATCACACCAATAGAACTGAATGTGATGTGAAAGTATTTTTATGTTGCTTATTGGAAGGGATATGTTTGTGTGACTTGCATAGAAGGCACAAACTAAGTAGCACATAATAGAAAGAGAGATAAATGTCATATTTGCCTCAGTCTGCCAGGTCTCCTCATTTGAAGGTCATTAATAGAAATTCCAAAGCTAAGCATCAGGACAAAAAAAGCCAGAATGACATAGCAGTAAGTGTGTATTTCAGCCAACATCTTACCTCTAACCACTTAACTTCTTTCTATTGTTCAAGTTCCTCTCCAAAATACCAGAAGGTGAAGTATTTCAAGACCAGCTTCAGCTACACAGGGAATTCAAAGCCTCATGGGATGCTGTTTCCCACTCCCTCACCAAAAATCCACAATGCCACTGGGTGAAAAAATTAGGCAAAGTACAAAAAACAGCAGTTTGTCATCAGCTGATCTTGGCAACTGCGCCTGGCCCTTCAACAAAGAAAAAAAAATGTTCTGAAGTCGTTGAGCCCTGTCATTGACACTCAGCACACTTTCAATTATACAGATAAAATCTAGACTAGTGTTTAGAAAGGAGTTCACCCAGGTTCTACTAATTTCCAAATTCATGGGGTTTCCGGGATTTCTAGATCTCTCCATCCACTACATGTCATGTTATTGACAAACATGTTATCAGCTGACCTCAGGTTTGCATCATCTTTTTTGGGGGTTTCATTTCTCTTTTCCACTGTCTTCTCTTCAGTCTATAATCTTAAATTTTAGAGCCCCACCCACTTAGACACATATTAATTTGCTGACCAAAAAGGCTAAAAAAGGGTTTTGTTTTTTTTTTTCTGTTGTCTGTCTATTGCATATAACTACAAGATCTCAGCTGATTTTAATCATCCAGGTTTCTAGGTGATTGAGCAGGCACCATGTTGAACATTGTCCATTACTGTGCTGTGAGCAAAAGAGTTCCAGTGTCTTATTCCAGCATTTAAATGATCTGCCTAAACACAGCCTAAAGCAGCTGAAGTAGGTTTTTCTGTCTCATTGACCAGAATGTCCATATGCACACATCCAACCACAAAAAAGGGGGTTGGAAGTACATTTTAACCAAAAAAGAATAAACCAGAAATACATAAGGAGTTCCCTGACACCTAAGACAAAATTTTAGTCTTTCTAAATAATAATATTTTTCTTTTATTTGAGAAACTATAACCTTAAAAGGGTTGTGCCTTATTCTCAGTAAGGAAACTTTTAGTAAACTTTACAACTTTTAGTTTTAAAACACAGAATGTAATCACTACATGAAAGGATTCCAAAATCAGATAATTTCATAGCATATTGGTTAAAGATCTCACCTTTAGAGTAAGTAAGTTTCACCTTAGAGGTTTTTTTCTTTCTTTCTTGATGTGCTATGAATGGAAACTAGGGCTTCGTACATGCTTGGTAAACATTCATTCACTTTCAGCATGGCCTTGAACTTGGGCTGTAGCCCACAGAAGCTGTGAATTTGCAATCTTTCTACCTGAACCTCTTGGATAGCTGAGATGACTGGCCTGTACCCAGGGGCCTTTCTAATAGCTAACTGCCATTTTATCTGTCAGAGTTTGCTTACCATCGCTAATGGTAAATATCATGACCCCAAGAAACTTGAGGGAAGAAATGCCTTATTTAGCTTACAGTTTCACATCACTGCCCACTACTGAGAAAAGTCAGGATCAGAACTCAACAGGAACCTGGAGGCAGGAACTGAAACAGAGATAATGAAGGAAAAGTGCTTGCTGGCTTGTTTTCCAGGATTTGCTCAGCAACATTTCATAGAGAGCCCAGGCCCACCTCCCAAGTGATGGTACCATTGAGACAGGGGGCATCATCAATAAGACATCACGAAAATAGCACAAACACAGGCTCATGGGTAAACCTGATAAAGAGAAGGCTCAAAAGGCATTCCCTCTTTCCAGATAAGTCTAGGTTTGTGTCAACTTGATAAAAGCTATGACATTCCATATATGTCAACTTTGACACACAAGCATATCCCCTTAAGCCACATCCTCTTCTTATCCTTAAGATCTCATGCTAATACTACATTATAAAACATAGTTCAGTTTTTTAAAGTCCCACAGTCTGAAAATTTTTCAACACTTAAATGTTCAATACCTCTTTAAATACTGGTACTATGAGATCCTATACAATAAGCAGATTATACCATTTGGGTTCAAGACAGCAAATGCACTGCACAGTTAGAGGAAAATTAAGGCAAAGTCAACATACAACAGTGTAAATTTAACCCTGTTAGTTCAGTGTCCTGGATCTGTAACACATGATATTTCAAGCTTGGGCAGAAACTTAGAATTTACAGCCATATGTAGACTTACATGTTTAGCTCTTCAAATTCCTCAGCCTAGTCAAGCACAAAAAGAAAACAGTTCACAGTGACAGAGCTATACATGAGGGTCAAAAAATTGTCTGTATGAAAATGTTGCTAGATTTGCCAAAATGAAAATTTCTCATCCTACTTAATTCAAGTAGAAACAAATTATGTGTGGATTTTGGAGCATATCTGTTGTCTAAGTCTGCACTCATAATAATTATTAATCACAAATAAACTTCAAAATAAATCTAAACTATATTTTAAAATTCAGTTCTTGATTTACACTTTTTCCATTTTAGCGTTGAATACACATGCATCTAGTGGCCGTTCCATTGACACAGCACAAATTCTTCCCCTCATGATAGTTTTCTCCAACAATCCTGACTTGATCACCTTTTCTTTTAGAAATAGTCCGAGAAATGTCTACCATTTCCTAAAGCCATAATTTCAGAAAAGAACTCTCTGATTTCTAAGATCTCAGAGAACTAAAATGAAAGGCATGGCTCCAATAATCTAACATTCTGTCTTTAGGGCCAAGACTCAGCAGCTCTGCTCATTTTAGTTACCTTAGTTCAATGTGTGTTTGTGTTAGTGCAGGTTCAAATCCAAGGCTATCACAGCTGGAAAAAAAAGACAGCAGCATAAGGAATGCACTTTGACAACCGCTGTACTATGCAGGTCTAAAGTCCATCTTTGCTATTTTTTTTTCTATTGAAATATTTGTTATCTATTTATTAATAATTTTCTTAGTTTTTGAGTTTACAATATAATTTATATCATTTCCCCTTTCCTTTTCTCTCTCTAACCCTCCAATGTATTTCTTTTTGTTCTTTCAAATTCATGACTTCCTTAATTGTTGTTATGCACATGTATAATATAAACATATAAATACAACATACTCAGTTATTTTTAATATATAATACCCCAAAAGTCTGGGTCAATTATTGTAACTAATAAATGAGAACTTATTTGTACTTTATATTCTTAAATGTTTCCATAATATTTTGAATATTTTAGCTCCTCACTAACAATAAAAGTAAAAAGTGGATTGACCTGAGCTGTAAGTACAAAGAAGAGCTGGTGGGTGCTTTTCTTCTTAACTAGATTGTATATACAAACCATTTTTCTTTAAAATAAGGACATTTTCACATTCTAGCAGTATCTTTCTGATATCGTTTAGTCTGCTTCAGGTGACTTCATTTTTTAAATTTCTTAATATTAAGAAAAGTGTCAAGGGCCAGAGAAATGGCTCATCAGTTAAGAAAGTATACTGCTCTTTTAAAGAACAAGAATTTGGTTTTCAGCATCCACAATACATGGCTCACAGCTGCCTAGGGTATCTGACGTATCTATTATTCTCCCAAACACATACACACACATACACACACACACACACACACAAACACACATACACACTCACTCACACATGCACACAGGCATGCACACAGGCACATGTACATATAAGCAAATACAAATACAATGTTAGAAAAGAAAAGAGAAACTGAAATTTTCAGCTCAGGTTTTTCTTTACCAAAGAAGCACCAAATCTATTTCCTATAACTTTCTCTAATTTATAAATAGTAAGATACTTTAGTTCTATTTATGTGTATGTTCAAACAGAAGAATAAAAAGGGATAAAATGGTTTTTCTTGAGAATAATTGCATTAAAATAATTAACTAGGATCAGAAAAACCCAGTTACTGTTCTTAAAAAGAACTTGAGGATACCAATTGCCATCCTCACTTCCAAGTATTTGAATTTAGAGACATTATAATTTAAAATAGTTTAAGAATGTTTTCATTATAATTTTTATGAAAAAAAAAACCCATGTAGTTGTCACAGAGGCCTTAGAACAAATTTGTATGGTATAAATATTTAATAGTCAATAAACATTAACTATCACAAATATGTATTTACATTCTACAACAGAATACACAATGGTCCAGAAATTATCTGACAGGCAACTTACATCAACATGATTCTAAATTTCGTCAATGCAAATGGTAAAGTTAATTGGATACCATGCATTTGGGCATTAGTTTTTTTTTCTGCAACTTTGTGATATTATTTTCACACAAGATATTCTCTATATGGAATGCACAAATATACATATTAGTCTTCTCTCTGAAGTCAATATTTAAAAAATGCTAAAAGGAAAAATATAGCTAGCATTGATTTTATGAAATATATTTTCTATATTTCAGAGAAGAACAATACAGATCTGTGGAAATTCTGGAGTATTATCTGCCATAAGGTCAAATATCAGGGCTATATTTCACTCAGAAATTTAGTGATACACCCAGTGGACATTAAGGCACCAAAAACATTTGAAAGCTCCATGGGCCTGTGAATTTACCTCAAAATACATCTGAAAATAGCCAGAAAGCATGAGAGACGTCTTTTCAACTCTCCAACTATCTCTCAGCAAGGAAGTATGTCTCACACTTCATCTCATATTGCTGTATTTGTTCCCATCCCAATTCTAGATGAGTGTGCATTTTCTAATATATTCTTCTTTAATTCTTGCATTTCATTGTTATTTTCACTGGGAATTATTTCCAGTGCACTCAAATCCAAATTAGACTTCAGTACGTTTTGCAATCTGTATACAATTCAAATAGCATTTTCCTACGTTACTGTTATATTATCAGGCTTCTGTTGATTTTATTCTTGTTCTTCACTGAATGTCAGTTCATCATTACATGCAAACCATGCCTTTGGTGCTATGGATATCCTGATCAACAATACTTCTTTTCCAAGAATTGAAAAAACATATAAAATGAATAAAAGACTTAATATGCCAGTTTACAAAGACTACACCAATGGACAAAGCAAAGCGGATGGGGAAAAACCCATGAGGCCTCAGCCCTACACAAAGAGCTGTAGGCAACAGAAGAAAGCTAGAAGTGAAGACATAGTCTTCAGAGAAGAGCACACCAGAGTGTCTGTCCATAGCCAAATAGTCATCCCTGAAAACATATATGTAGGTAACATGGGACTGAGAAGGTTATATTAAGGAATATACACACACACATATACACATACATACATACAAAAACAATTAATGACATAAGAAGCCATGAATATGAAAGAAAGCTTGAAGAGGTATATGAGAGAATTTGGAAGAAAGAAAAGGAAGGTATACATGTTGTAATTATATTATAATATCTAAAGTAAAATTTGAAAAGAACATTTAAAAATATTTAGCATTTGTAATGTATGATAAAATATGTTATAAAATTAACAATATAGGAGTGACACAAAAGAGTTATCAAGCAGTCCCGAAACTTAATTTATGCCCAGAGCATGATTTATGGCCATGATGCCTAACTTCATTGCTCATTGATCTCTGGAAATTATCAAGCCCCATTTGTAAAGATTTAAGCTTTCTAATCTCGTGTATACAAACTCCTAATATATCAGTCTGTAGTCTCTACATAATTGAAAATAAGGGCATGTCTCCAAATCAGGAAAGTTAAAACAATTTTGTTCTCATCTTCAAGTACTTATCATCAATCAAGAAAATGTCAGGAAATGGTGGGAACCAGCAATAGGAAGTCTTCTTTGCTCTAACACATTAAAACATACATTTTTTGCTTTTCTTTGGATTTATCTTAGGAAAAAAATCTGACCGTATCAATATATGTCATGAAGCAGCATTCTAAAACAGAGAAGGTGAAGGATGCGACATCTGCTTGTCATGTCTCAGCTTCTTGAATTTTGGAAGCCTTTGATCTTGGCCATCTGACTTTTTCTAATCTATGTTGACGGTCTCAGAACCTATTGAAACACAATGCGTCTGGACCCAATAATCATCAAATGTCTTTACAAACCTTCATTTTTGTTTCTGTGTCTGAACCAGTGTTACACTATTTACTTTCTCTTTCCATTTTAATTCTCATCAAATTAAGATTACATATTAATAGCAATCTTATATTTATGCACTATTCCATTTCTTAAAGACTTTTTGTCATTTTTTTATTTTTTTGTGTCCAAAAAGGAAATAATTTTTTTACATATTACCAATATGTCTCTGAGTTTCTAAGAAAATATGCCTGAACCTATTTTTTCTTCAGGAAATTCATTTCTTCTATTGCAAGAGTGATTTATCACAGACCTGGTTTAAAGATTTATTTATTTATTATGCATACAGTTTTACAGAAGAGGGCACCAGACCTCATCATAGATGGTTGTGAGCCACCATGTGGTTTTGCTGGGAATTGAACTCAGGTCCTCTGGAAGAACAGTCAGTGCTCTTAACCTCTGAGCCATCTCTCCAGCCCCCACAGACCTGGTTTAAAAGAGGACAGATGGTAAAAGGTATGAATAACAAAGAGGGAAAAATCACAAACTCGCATCATAATGCCATATTTTTATTAAAATGATTTTATTTTAGCATGCTCTTCACATTTGAACATCCTTTTATCTAGAGTGCTAGGAAAAGAAAGAGTCCTAATAACTTGCTCTTTCCAGAATTGCCCTTATTAATATCTCAGACAACCATCCATTTTGTAATACAGTTGCCTGTATATAACTGTATGATCTTTTACCAAAACATACTATGCTATAACTAGTAAACAGCCTTTGAAGTTTAAATTAGGCAAAGGTATATTGAATAAAGAATATTATAAAGGAAGAGCTTTAGAAAACTTTTCAGTCAAAAGAATAGGCATAAAAACTGAAGATGTGAATTACAATTCATAAAAGTCAGAAAAGTTTGCTGGTAAATATTTTTAACCAAAGAATCATAAATATAAGGCATTATCTATTTTGTCTATTTTGAGATTTAATGTTGTTGAAGTTAGACAACAATTGGAAGTTCTTGGTCCACAGAGTGAAAGCATATCACTCTTTTTTTAAAAAAAAAAACTTTATTTATTTATTTATTTGCCTTGGTGTTTGCCTGGAACTGGAACTACAGACAGTTGTTAGCTGCCATGTGGGTGCTGGAAATTGAACCCGGGTCCTCTGGAAGAGCAGACGGTGCTCTCAACCACTGAGCCATCTCTCCAGCCCCGCATATCACTCTTAAGCCTGCTGTTACTGCTGATTCTCTGGGAGGTGTTATCTGGAAAGCAATTTAGCAATGTTCCATGTCATTCAAACTTCTATCAGAATACAAGCCATTCAGTAGCAATTCTGGAAAATTGTGCTAAGCCTGGCACCTCAGCTGGAAACTTGAATAGGGCATTGGATGTTCTTCCTAAGAAATCAAGAAAGTTTCAATCTCCAGGTCACCAGTGATATTTCAGCTCCCTGTAATGCCTAATAGTTCATGCTCTGGGTATAGGTGGGGCTTCCTAGTTATGGGGCTAAATAGTTTCATGCTCATGATGTTGTCTATAGGCTAAGGGTAAACAGTGGTTCTGGCATCTCTGTTGTCTCTCTGAAGGCTCTTTGTGTGACAATCTGTCTCTGTTCTTCCTGTATTCAGAGTTTTCTTAGCCTGGTAGCCCCGCCCATACTTCCTGTCTGCCTTTTGGCCAATCAGCTTTTATTAAACCCCCAGGCAGGACAATTATTTAAAATGTAACACATAATCCACTACATCTCAGAAATGTTTTTTCTGGACCTAAAGTCCCTATGACTTTTAAATTCCACCTCTGATTACTGCTACATCAGAAAAAAGCCTTCAGCACATGGATATATGAAGTACATTCCAGTTCCAATCCATAACCACAGCCACACATTTACTTTACCTAATGAGGGACTAGAAAGACTCAGTGTAATGTTGCAGTGACCTTCCCTTGCTGCAGAGACAAATGGACACTGATCTCACCTCCAACTATGTAAGCAAGAAAGGATCCTGACTGAATAAGCCACTGAGTTTTAGGTTTGATTCCTGCCTAACAACGTCATCTATTCTGACTAATATAATGAACTGCCCACAAAAAGATTGATCTTTCTGCTTATCAAAATAAGAAAATGCACACTATATATTCTTTCAAACTTTTCATTTTTAAAACGTTAATCTTTTGGTAAATATTTTGTACAAAGGAATAAACAGATAAAAGCAGGTAAATGGTAGCATTTATAGTTGAATTCTGTTTACCTAAAATCACATGATTTGTGCATGAGACTCATGCTTGCAGTGTAAAGAGAAAGATGACTGGAATAATGCTCACTAGAATGCCACAGCGATCCAAACCTGTGTGTTCTGATATTTGATTTCTTCTGTACACTCCTCTGGCTACTAGTTAATTTTTGTGTGCTGCATGTGTATGTGTGTGTATGTGTGTGTGTGTGTGTGTGTGTGTGTTAGAGACAGAGAGAAAAATATGTAAATATATACTAATTCTAATGACTAGAACATATTGATAGATATAATTAATGTTAATTTATTATTGATAAATAAGGTATTTTTGTTAGTATTCAATTGCTGCGATGACACTCCATGATCATAGCAACTCTTAGAAAGGAAAACATTTAATTGGGGCTGGCTTACAGATTCAGAGTTTTAGTCCATTATCATCATGACAGAAATATGGAGGCACTAGGCAGACATTGTGCTCGAGAAGAAACCATGAACTCTACTTCTAGATTGGCAGACAGGAGGAAGAAAGTGAGACACTAACCATGGCTTGAGCATTTGAGACCTCAAATCCCTCCCATGGTGTTACAGTTCTTCCAACAGGGACACACCTACTCCAGCAAGGACACACCTACTCCAACAAGGCCACACATACACCAGCAAGCCCACACCTACCCCAACAAGGCCACGCCTACTCCAACAAGGCCACCCCTACTCCAACAAGGCCACACCTACACCAACAAGGCCACACCTACTCCAGCAAGGCCACATCTACTCCAGCAAGAACACTCCTACTCCAGCAAGGACACACCTACTCCAACAAGGCCACGCCTACTCCAACAAGGCCATGCCTACTCCAACAAGGCCACACCTACTCCAGAAAGGCCACACCTACTCCAGCAAGGACACTCCTACTCCAGCAAGGACACACCTACTCCAGCAAGGCCACACCTACTCCAGCAAGGCCACACCTACTCCAGCAAGGACACGCCTACTCCAGCAAGGACACACCTACTCCAGCAAGGACACTCCTACTCCCCAAAAGGCATGCCTCCTAATAATGCTACTTCCTCTGAGCCTATGGAAGCCAATTTTATTCAAACCAGTGAAAAATTTATATTTGAAGCAGGTCTCCAAAATATTGGAATGAATTTAAATATCTACTATACTCACCAAGACACAGAGTTAGATGAAAGATGTGAACGATGTCTGTATTTTATCTCTTACCCATGGTGCTACTTCACAAATTTGCCTTGTAAAGATTCAGTTGCTATTCAGATACTCTCTAGATTCCCATAAAGTGGACTTTAATTCATTTTTCTTTCATTGGGAAACAATTGGATTTCAAGCAAATAACTAAATGTGCTGGGCTGCACTTCAATTATCTGTAAAAATGGAGATTTATACACACACACTAAACACACACACACACACACATACACATAGACACAATGACTAAAGATACTGTATAGGACCATTAGATAGAACAGTATAGAAGCAAAGAATTTTACTCTGGGGGCAGTTTATCTAGTTTTAGCTCTCTGTCAATGACTAGCTGTATAACCCTGGACAGGGCTTTTCACTTCTGTGTACCTCAACGTCCTTACCTGGAAAATCTTGCTGGTAACTGTGGAATCTATTCATAAGGTTTTTACAAAGCACAAAGAAACTAGTGTTACATTTTAAAGTAATTCTTAGCTCACTTAAGTATTCACAAATAAATATAAGCAAATGCTAACTCAGATGTGATTGGAAGAGTGGCTGGCATATAATAAGTTCTCTATAAATTCACGGTATAGCTCATAAATGCAGCCTGATTCACAGGAAGCAAACCCCTGAAGGTATATGCCTCTGTTAAGCAAAAGTGAAGTGCTAAAGAGGACATCTTTATTCATCGAGGATGTCATTTAGGAAGTGAATGTCTTTAATAAATCCTTCTTGTATCTCAAATAACATACCAGATCACATTACAGAGGACACTAGAGGTGAATAGATGTGTATTAGATCTGTCCCTCCTTAGCTATTCTTACAATCTCAGGCCATAATGTTATAATAAATGTGTGTAGATGTGAAGGGATGCTATCAGAAATGCCCAGAGTAATTGCTTAAATTGAGATCCATAGACACCTTGCTTGTATCCCCCAGGGCTCCTTTGGGGGGTTCAACAGCATTGGCAAGATACAGGATGCTGGGGTCTGGGAGGCTTAGTGAATTTCACTTATACTGCAGCATCTCCACATTTGGCTATCATACACGGTGACAGTCCCAAATATTTTCTGATGGTACAAGATAACATCAACAAAGCACAGTTCCCCAAGGCAATTCAGGCTTCATTGGAGTTGGCCACAGGAGTGCTTGGAATTTAGTAAAAACCCCTTTAGACCTGAGCAAAGTGGTTGAGATGGAACAAAATAGAAATAGAGCATCCCAAAACCATTCTCTGCTGTTGATCAGAATCCATACAAGAAACAACGTTTAAATCGATAGCTGTATCAGATATAGAGAGCAAGAGAAATACTAGAAGGAGAGATCTTTGCATTAATATTTTGCAGGAACAGGCCTGGTTGCTTTGGTTTGATAAATATATAAATATGATATTAGCTATAACCAAAGTTTCATATATTAAGAAGTGTCATTTCTATAAGACTTTTGGGGAAAAATGGTTTCACTGTTTCAAGAACACTCTAAAAGCAATGATGCTGGGATTCACCATAATTTTGGCCATGCTAGCCCATATGCACTCCATCCTGGCCATGCTAGCCCATATGCACTCCATCCTGGCCATGCTAGCCCATATGCACTCCATCCTGGCCATGCTAGCCCAATGCACTCCATCCTGGCCATGCTAGCCCAATGCACTCCATCCAGGCCATGCTAGCCCATATGTACTCCATCCTGGCCATGCTATCCCATATGCACTCCATCGTGGCCATGCTAGCCCAATGCACTCCATCCTGGCCATGCTAGCCCATATGTACTCCATCCTGGCCATGCTAGCCCAATGCACTCCATCCAGGTCATGATAGACCATATGTACTCCTTATTGTCCATACTAGACCATATGTACCCCAAGAATAATTTAACAGAAGGAAGCCTTTTTTTTTTTCTGAGTACCATACCAGGAAATAACACACACAAAGCTTTGCTAATGTCTGGTGTGTCCTATGATGCCTATGTCAGACCTCTACCCCGAGGAAGAGAGAGAAATACCCTAGAAATCACTAGGGTATCTAGAGGACCAGTAAAAGGAAGAACTGCTTCCAGCCTCCATCTTTCATCTCCTACCCACCAAGAACTCTTTTTGCATCCCCTGGTCTTTTCAAAATAATAAAAATACACCAGATCACAGTTTAAAAAAAATATAACAAACGTTGGAATTTTTACTCTCTGATTATTTCCACCCTGGGGAGGAACTATCATGAAAGTGCTATGTGGAGTGGCTGAAATTGAGGCTCTGTAGGATTTAAAATATTCTAGCAGAAAAACTAAAGAGCTGATGGCACAAGGCTAGAGATTAGGCTCTCGTTATCACTTTTCTCTGAGAGCTCAGAAGGAAATGTGGAACAAAGCCACTGAAGCAAAGCCAAAGACCACTCTCATTTTGGTACAAGCTACTCCTGCTACCTTCTTCCCTGTGCAATTTATCATGAAACTGTGGCTTTTGTTCCAGGGCAGAGGGCCAGCTAGAAGGCAATTCCATCCACCTCCTTGGATAAGAGCATCATGAGTGACTGTCAGAATTAAAACAAAAGAAAAGAAATGACATCCTACACCAGGAAAAATAATATTCAGCCACATAAAGGGCGTAAGTAACACGACCTTCATGATAATTCATGATCTAGAATTAATGAGAACTCCCCACAGCCTGAAAAATGTTCATCTGAAGAAACTTGCTGGTGCATTAAGTACTGCTCTGTATGACAAAAACAAAGTGGGCATCTCATTTCTCTAATACATGTGCACTCTAAGAGGTCCCGTTTCTGATTACTTCTTTGTCAGCAAGCTTCTTTCCAATTGTGATCTTCCTGTAACAGCAATGGATGGAGAATTGAGGGCTAGAATTTGGAAGCTAGGTGTTTCCCAACCCCTGAATAGCAAATGGTAACATATAAGTAAGTCTCTAGCTTCAGCTTCAGAGGAACTGATGCCCTCTACTGGCTTCCTTGTGTATGTGCTCTCTCTCTCTCTCTCTCTCTCTCTCTCTCTCTCTCTCTCTCTCTCTCTCTCTCTCTCTCTCTCTCTCTCTCTCTCTCTCTCTCTCTCTCTCTCTCTCTCTCTCTCTCTCTCTCTCTCTCTCTCTCTCTCTCTCACACACACACACACACACACAAAACACAAATAAAAAATAGCACACACATTCACTCCACTAATGGACAATAACATACACATTAATGACTATAAAACTAAAAAAAAAATAAATTAAAGAAGTAGCAAGATTGTTTGGGGGTAATAAATCTTGTTTAGAACTTGTTACATATATATATACATATATATTCAAGGATATTAAATAAAAACCAAGTCCTAGAGATAAAACTTACTAGTTATAAAAGCAGAAAGATATAGGATATTTTTAATATAAATGTTATGTAAAAATTTAGATTTTCAAATAGCATGAGACATTGCTTTTACTGTTAATAGGCACAAAGCAGAAAATGAGCAAAAGAATATCTATTATATATAATTAGTTCTTCCAAATCAGTAAGAATAATATCAGCTCTCTGATCCTCCTGTTCCAGGGATAATGGCATCTTCTCAAGCAGTACCAGCCTCATCCTTGAGACAGGATGTTGAAAGTCTAAGTGAAGAGACCATGTTGGATGCTTGGTTATCAGGGCTGCCTTCAAGTCAGCCAAAGTAGATATTGTTGTCATTAATGACCCCTTCACCAACCATACTACATGGTCCAGCCTGACTCTATCTACTGCAAGTTCCACAGCACAGTCAAGGCTGAGAATGCATACCTTGTCATCAATGGCAAGGCCATCTCCATGGTCCAGGAGGGAAATTCTGCCAACCTTAAAAGGGGTGATGCTGGAGCAGATGGTGTTGTGGAGTGTACTGGTATCTTCACCACCATGGAGAAGGCTGGGGTCCACTTACAGGATGGAGCTCTGGAAGTATCATCGTCTCTAATGATGCCCCCATGTTTGTGATGGGTGTGAATCATGATAAGTATGACAACTCACACAAGATTGTCAGGAATGCTTCCTGCTCCACCAACTGCTCAGGTCCTCTGCCTTCAGCATTGTGAAAGGACTCAAGACCATATTGCATGCCATCACTGTCCACCAGAAGACTGTGGATGGTCCCTCTAAGAAGCTGTAATGGCATGACCATGGAACTGCCTAAAACATCATCCCTGCATCTAATGGTGCTACCAAGGATGTAGACAAAGTCATCACAGAGCTGAATGGGAATCTCCCTGGCATAGCCTTCCAAGTGCTTACCCCTATGTGTCAACCATGGATCTGATGCTGCCAGGGAAGTCTGCCAAGTACAATGACATCAATAAGGTGAAGAAGCAGATATTAGAGGACCCACTATAAGGCATCCTGGGATACTCTAAGAGCTAGCTTGTCTCTTTCACTTTACCAGTGATGCCCATTTTTCCACCTTCGATGCTGGACAGACATTGTGCTCAATGACATCTTTGTAAAGTTTCCTGTTATGACAATGAATACAGCTACAACAGCAGAGTGGTGGACTTCATGACCTGTTCATCCTTCGAGGAGTAAAAAGCTCTGGACTACCCACTCTAAAAAGAATACAAGAGAAAGAAAGCCCCTCATCTGCTGATGAGTTCCTATCCCAATGCATTCCCCAACACTGAGCATCTTACCTCACAGTTTCCATCCCATACCCCCAAAAGAAGAGGAGGGCCTTAGGGAGCCTTACTACCTTGAATACCATCAATAAATTTCACTGCGCTCACCCAAGACCCAAAAAGAAAAATCTCATGAAAAGAACAGACCAAAGGTATAAATGTTCAATTATAAAATGCAAATTTTCAGTAAATAAAGTTCTTAAATAATAATGGATAGTTTCACCAGATGACAAAGCTATTTGAAATGACAAGCTGCATGCTGATAGCACCTTTGCAGAACTTGAGAGAAGCAGGATCATAGTCAAATAAGTTGGGCAACTTCTATTCTACAAAAGGCTAGCTGTGTTGTTATCAAATATGGGTTCTGGAAAGATCAGGGAAAGCTCAGAGCACAGACTTTTAACCTTCAACCAAGTGAGAAAGAAACCCTAGCATTACCTCTATACTACTAGTTAAGGCTGACTCAATGATGCTGGTAAAGCTTCTTCCTCAGTCCCTTTAACATTACTGCATCAGTTCTGACCCGTGCCCTGTTCTCTGGGGAGGGTTGGTTGTGGAGGGAGACACATAATGATGTGGTCAATCAGTAGGTCATCTTGCGTGTCTTTGTGTCTTCTTAGCACAGAATATTGGCCCACAAAGTTTGGTACACCAAGCCAAGAAGGCATGCAGCAGGGCACATCACAAATCTCTGTATTCTGAGACTGTGAAGTGTGATCTAATTGAAATAGCTGCGCAAACAAAGGAGGCTGCTGAAAATGCCTAAGGAAGCATTTCTTCCTACTGCAAAAAAAATCCCAGGAAAATCTGACTACTTTATAAATTATGGATAACTCAAACGGTAAAACATGAAGTAAACAAAATTAATATTTTAAGAATTTTTAATAATGTGTGAAAATACTCAAGATATATAAGGCAAAAATAAGTTAAAACAATATCTATTTTTTTAAAAAAAAGAAAACCCAAAATGCAATAAAATATCAACACTGGTTGCCTTTGATACCAAAAATTAATATTGTTTATTTATAAAATTATAATAATAACTATAATTGTGTAATTAAAATTATTCATAGGGCAGGAGAGATGGTTCAGTGGATAAAAGCACTAGCTGTTCTTCCAAAGGAATAGCTCAGTTCCCTGCAGCTACATGACATCTCACCATCATCTATTCCAGGGGATCTGCCACCCTCTTACAGCCTCCAAGGATATAAGGCACACATGTGGTCCATAAACATTCATACAGACAAAAAACTCACATACAAAATACAATCTAGTAGAAAGACTAAAACTGTTAGGAAAACTAATAAGGACACATGAAGCCATCTCATACATTCTAGGATTCTGGTTTATATCTCAGAGTCACTCACCCTAAGTCTGGACTTTTTTAGGTCATTTTCATTATTTTTCTAGGTAGATGTGCATTTATTTTGTCTTAGAAAATGAAGTTGACTCAGGGTCATACTCAGAACATACTCCATGTGATAAAATGTGATTATTTTCTAATAATTTTTGTTTTAATTAAAATATAATTACATTACTTTCCTTTTTCCTCTTTGTCCGTCCAATACCACCACAGTACCCTCCCTCTAATCTTTCTCCTGTCTCCCTCACTCTCTCAACTAATGGCCTCTTTCTCTTTGATTATTATTGTTATGTATATGTATATACACATATGTATATATATGTACCACCTGCTAAGTCCATATTACTCATATATATGATTTCAAGGCCAGTCACTTTGTATTGGATAAGGAAATAAAGGGCCCATCTCTGGGAAAGACTAATTCTCTCCCCTCACTATACCCACAGATAAGTATAACTCTCATCCCATATCAAAGAGACCTCTCTTTGAAGCAAATAGAAACAATTAGAGAAAACCACAACTGTTGAGAATTAAAAAAATCAATGGGTCATTGGAGCCCAGGTCTAATAGGTCCATCTGCAATACAACTCCTTCATCTAAGACTCAGGAAATATCACAGAAGATGGGGCAGAAAGATTGTAAAGGTAAAAGTCCAGGAAGTTTGCTCTGAGACTGTGTCTTCTAGAAATGACAGGAATCTATCAGTGACATCTTAGCAACAAGGTTGCCAAAACAAGACCAGAATACTGACAATACCAATAGACATACTAATGTGAAATCTTATGAGGCCCCACTCCTAGACAAAGAACCATAGACCACTGAATTTGTCTTAATTAGGGATTCTGTTGCTGCAAGGAAACATCATGACCAAAAAAGCAAGTTAGGGAGAAAAGGGTTGATTTGACCTACACTTCCATATTTGCTGATCATCACCAAAGGAAGTCAGGAAAAGAACTCAAATAAGGCAGAAACCTGGAGGCAGGAGATAATGAAGAGACCACACAGAAGTACTGTTTACTGGCTTACTTCCCCTGTGTGCTGGATTAAAAGAAAATGGCCCCCAAGGAAGTGGCAGTATTAAGAGGTGTGGTCATGTTGCAATAGATGTGGTCTTGTTGGAGGAAGGAGGAAGTATGTTACTATGGAGGCAGGCTTTGAGGTCTCATATATGCTCAAAATACTGCCAGAGACACAGTTCACTTCCTGTTGCCTATAAACTTATAGGACTATCTGCTTCTTGTCCAGCACTAAGTCTGCCTGCATGTGGCCATGTCTCACCATGGTATTAATAAACTAAGTTTCTGAAAATGTAAGCCACCCCATTAAATACTTTCCTTTACAATAGTTGCTGTAGTTATGGTATCTCTTCATGGCAATACAAACCCTAAGACATGCTCTTTTGCTTAGCCTACTTTCTTGTACCCAGGACTACCAGCCCAAGGATGGCACCACGCACAATGGGCTGAGCCCTCCCGCATTGTTCACTAATTGAGAAAAATGCCTTAGAGCAGGATCTCATGGAGGCATTTCCTCAACTGAAGCTCCTTCCTTTCTGATGACTCTACCTTGCTTCAATTTTACACAAAACCAGCCAGTACAGCTGAGCCCCTGTCAGCTCGACACACAAACATATCACTATTCAGCCGCAATCCGTTCTTTGTTATTCATCCCCAAGGTCTTACATTAAAAATATAGTTAACTTTAAAAGTCTTACAATCTTCATAAGTTCAAACGCATTTAAATTTCAGTACCTTTAAAATAGCCAATGTCTTAAAATCTTAAGACAGTCTTAATCTTCAGTCCCTTTAAAATAGCCAATGTCTTAAAAGTTTCAAAGTCTCTCAACTATGTGCTCTAGAAAAATACTTTCTTATTTTGAGAGGGAAAAATTAGAGTTCAGTCATAATCAAATTAAAATAAAATCAAACTCCAAACACCTCATGTCTGGGATCTAGTCACGATCTTCTGCCCTCCTCCAAAGAACTTGGGTCAGTTCTCCATCTCTGGCCTCTGCAACACACAGTTTTTCTTCTGGGCTCTGGCTGGCTCCACTCCACTACTGCTGTTCTTGGTGGTCATTCCATGGTACTGGCCTCCTCAAAACTGCTATTATCCCTTGCCTTGCCGCAACTGGGATACGCTTTTACCAGTAGCCATCATTGGTTCTCTTCACACTGCCAATCCTCAACTTTTCTTCATGACCCCTTCAGTCCTGGGCCTTCGACTGCCACTGAGCTCCACTTCACCAATGGCCTCTCCTGGCTGCTCACCATGCCAAGCCTCAGCTGCTCTCCATAACACATTCATGTCTTCAGAACCAATCCCACCTGAGTAACTCTTACATACTACCCAGCCCAGCTGCTGACAGAGGGCACAATCATTGCTACTTTTGAAACACAGCTTCTCTGTGCTCTCAAGAAGCACTTTCCAGAAGATGTCACCTCAGTGAATCTGATCTCTTCCCAATTACAGTCAATTCCTTAGTTCCAGCTAACCAGCATCAACTGTCCAAGTGATGTAAAGTTTTCACTTCAATGGTCTTGCCTGGATATATAGGGCTGGGCATTTTTGTATTAGCCACTGCCTGTGTAAAGTTCTGAAATCTCTGGAATATTTACAAATAAAAATGCCAATTTATATGATCCTTTTCAACTAGCCTATACTTGCTTCCATGAGCAGTCTTAATCTGCCTGGAATTGTCATAACCTTTTATCTATATGTATCTCAGTATCACATTACAGTACATAATACAGGTGAGATATGTGGGTGTATATGTGTGTGTTTGTGTGTGTAAAGCCCCATTAGAACATAAACACATTGAAAACACAGCCTAGATTTACAGCCATTGGATTTACCTAAGTGTGTAACAGGTACTTCATAAATATCTGTGCAAAATACAAACAGGAGAACACATAAACTTACTTTTGATGAACAATATATAAGCCTGACCCTGACTTTTCCCAAATCAGTTGGTAAGTGGTCAAGATGCCAATAGAACCCAGTGAGATAGACTTGAAGTAGGTCTTTTTGGTGACTCACTCATGGAGGATGGGCTTTCATCCCAGCAAGTACTGGCTGTATAACTCCTCATGAATATTTCCAGGAAGGAATTATCTTACAGATTTGCCAAACCCTTCTATTTTTTTCCCAGAGGCTAAAAATCTTAACCTATGAGAAATCTTTCGATTTTAAAACAGCACTTGCTAATTAATAGTTTATATATACAGAGTGCAACAGATAGAAGTTTCCTGTGAGTCATACATACACCACTGACATGATATCAAGTCACTGGACCCCTCCCAGTGATCCTTACTAGAGGGTAAAATGCCCTGCAGCCTGGAAACCGCATCTTCATTGTCAGTTTCCATCCTCTGTGACCACCAGGATCATCTCTAAGACCAGTTTTATTGATGTCTGTCTGGTTTTCTCTGGTCATCTTGTCTAAGATAATCCCAGTCTCCATCTATAAACCTACTTCTATCTCTCTTTACTTTCTATTTTCTGTCTCCTGGTGCTTTGCCATGTGAAGGTCACTTTTCCTCTGTAATCCAAAGCCCTACAAGCCGTTTTTATCTACTATTCTGTGAAATACACTGATCTTGTCTAGGCTGACTTTCTTTCATTTTACTTCAAGTTTTGTCTCTTGCTTTGTTTTGTAAATTGATTTCCTTCCACACTTGAAGTTTGACTTTTCTCTTTGGCCATTTTTGCCTCAGGCATAGATTGAAGCTTCATGTTTCTCTAGAGAACATCACCAGTATTATCACTGGCTCTCTTTGCCCAGTAAATCTGCTCATCTATGTTGAGTATCTTCAATAGTAGCCATGATGTTTAACACAGAATGTACATAGATATAATGGGACTCTGGTCACTCTTTTACCCATATACTGTGACTCATAGGACCCAGAGATGGCATGGACCTCTCCTCATAGCAAGATAACATCAATATTCTAGTTGCTTCTGTGAATGTGCTGGGTAATGCCATTGATTTTGTTTCCATAGCTTTGAGCAAGGAAGTAAAATAACACAAAATGTAATTCATGTATACTTCATCAAAATCAGCCACCAAATAATAACTATACAATTAAAAAAAACAAACTTAAAAAAAAAGAAAATACAGGTTCAATTCCCAGGACCTACAAGCCAGCTCATAACTGTAACTCCAAGCTCTGACCCCCTTACATGCAGGCAAAACACAAATGCACATAAAATAAAAAGAAATAAATTATTTAAAAAATTTTTAAAAAATCAGCCTTCTTGTGTAATCCTGTCTGGTTTGGCTTTATAAAACTTTATACCCACTGCTAAGAGCGTACAACAGATACCACTGCCCATGCATAAAACACAAACCCTGACATTCACCTTTAGACTTCTGCTGCCTGTCTGAAAAGGCCTTTCAAACTCCAACTTTCATTCTTTCATGTACTAGAATGAGTGGATTAGAAATCCAATTTAAGAACCTCATTTTCTCCATCTATTAAAAGAAGGTCTCCAAGAATGTTAAATAAAACACTTGTGGTTTTTAACTAGAAATAAGCAGACGTAAGCAAAAAGAACACATTTTAGTTCATTTTGTACACACATGATAGTAAGCCATGATCAAAATATTGCCAAAAGATATCATCTTAGTACATTTTCTCTCCAGAAAATAAAATAGGAGTATCCTACAGAATAGGCATTTGCGCTCCTCACATCTGGTGAATGGCTTCTCATGATATCATAATGTGGAAGCATGTGCTAAAATGGCAATATACATCATGCTCCTCTCTCTCATGTCTTTATCTTCTCATAAAGCCATAAATGTCATTAAGTCCATCACAGAACAGCATTATCCTATGATTCATAAGGGTTAAAAATTTAATTAATGAGTTATTGAAAAAACATTTTTATAATATTGGATACATAAAGAGTAGACTGCAAGCTATGCATCATGGTGTACCCTTTTAATTTCAGCACTCAAGGACACAGAGGCAGTTGAATCTCTGAAATCAAGGCTAGCCTGGACAACACAGTGAATTCCATGGTGGCCAGGGCTACAAAGAGAGATAATGTCTCAAAGAAAAAGCAGATGAAGGAGGAGGAGGAAGAGGAGGAGAAAGAGAAGGAGAAGAAGGTGGTTACAGGAAAAAAATAGAACAATTTTCATGAACACCTAGAGGACAGGCAAGGTAAACTAAACCTACTACACCACCTCCCATGATGCATCTGGACTAAATACTTTTTATATTGTTACCAAAGTAACAAGCTAAGTCTAGTCCAGTCCAATGTCATATTAAAGACACTAGTGGAGGTTAAAAAATTGAGGAGGTAAAAATTCACCAGAGAGTGACACAAACACACACACACATACACACACACACACACATACATATATACATACAGAGAGAGAGAGAGCATTAAGGACCTGATGCCTTTTTCTGAAGATTCACCAATACTTGAACCTGAAATGGAACCTGACTGGGTTAAGCAGAACTGTGGTTACATGTACATTAAAATAAAATGGCTACTCAGGAGTTATGCAAAGGATTTTTTTTATTGTTTTCTGAGCTTTAGATTTTATTTTGTATGTTTCATGAATTTTAGAGAAAAGAGAAGTTTTACTACTGTATGGGCAAAGGATTTTTTAAGAGTTCACATAGTCACATTAAAAGAAACATGAAGCTAACATATTACTGCCCTAGCCTTTCAAAGTCTCAAAATGATAAACCATTTAAATACTTTAGTTGCCAATTTTCTGTCCTGATCATAGCTTAGAGTATGGTAGCAAACCATAATTGCTTGTTATGACTTATTTTCAATTCCCAATCTGTCTCACGGGTTCAAAATACCTTCTCCCAGGACAGTTTGAACCTTCCTGAGAGAACACATGGGCGCCAAGCTGAGGAAGTGTCCCATATCTTAGAATCCAGGAACTGATTCCATCATCCTAGATATCATAGGCATAATCTCATTTACTCACTGCCAATATTACATTAATTTATTTTCGAACTTTTCCATCTGTTCTTCATTCTGAGAAAGTAACAGAAACTCAAAATAATAAATATCCACATGTGAAAATTAATTGACTGTATAACAAACCTGATTGTATAATGTGCATGAACTGATTAAACTTCATCACCTTTTCAAAAAAAAGAAAATTAATTGACTCATCCAAATACCAAAATTATGCTTATATAGTTTTGTTTTGAAGACAGGGTCTCACTATGTATCCCTGGCTGGTCTAGAGCTTTATATATACCAGGCTAGCATTGAACTCATAAAGACTTACCTACCTCTGCATCTCTAGTGCTGGAACTGAAGGCTTATACCACAATGACCAGTCAATTGTGTTTATTTTGAGATAACATGAAGACCGGCTCTCTACTCCCAATCAGGTTAGTCCTTGCTGTCAGCTTATAAAATCTGGGTTTTGTAGTGAAGGTAACCTTTCTAATTGATTAGATGCAAGCCACTGTTAACACTAACAACTGTCACTGAAAACATGAGATGTTACAACACACTGATCTTAAAAGTCAAGAACCTGTGTGTTAACTAGATGATCTCATCTAGTTTCAAATTAGCCAAATGAAAATAAATTAAATGCTCTTTCCTTTTCATGTAGTGAGACATAAAAATGTCATAGTATGTCTCTTGGGAATGGCTGCTTTCATTTGGCTCAGGAGCTGATATGATGTCTTTAATTCTTTTATCAATATTACCAAAGCAACAGATGGAAGATCAGGCAGTTAAGGAGAGGTGAACATGTGCTGTACTTATGATAACTTTTTCTCCCTGATGAAGTTGCTTGCTGAAAATAATTCTGCTCTCGTCTGCCAGCTAAGGGTAGGGAGCCAAGAAATGACAAAGAAGCAATTAAAGGACTCTGGGAAATTCATGATCTGTTAAAGTGACAGAGAACAAATTCACCTTTCTTTGCTCCAACTGTTTCCTTGTCTTATGTTTTTCTTCCAGACAGAAAAGTATCTAGAATGTTTTAATTCTTTTTTTTTTTTTACTTGGGTGTAACTGTGACTTAAATTTTTGAAAAGGTAGTAAACCAATCAACAAGCATTTATTATTAATTTTTAAATATTTTATCTAATTTAGAGGGGGCCTGCATGTGCCTCGCACCAGGATGTGGTTAGAGAAAAACTACTGAGCGTCAGCTCTTCCATGGTACAATGTAAATCCTATAGGTTGAACTCAGGCTGTTAGGCTTGATGGCAAGAGCTTTTGCCTGCTGAGACAGTTTACTTGTCTCTTCAACAAGCTTAAGAAGTATCCATATTGGGACTGGAGAGACGGCTCAGTGGTTAAGAGCACCGTTTGCTCTTCCAGAGGACCCGGGTTTGATTCCCAGCACCCACATGGCAGCTAACAACTGTCTGTAGTTCCAGTTCCAGGCAAACACCAAGGCAAATAAATAAGTAAATAAAGTTTTTTTGTTTTTTTGTTTTTTTTGTTTTTTTTTTTTAAAAAAAGAAGCATCCATATCTGCTACACACATAGCCCTGCAGATAACAGGCAGAAGTGGTACCCACGTGGAGCCCAGCAAGCTAGAAGGAAGATGGGCATTAAGAGGTTAACAAGGCCGAAGGTAAGGGCACCTGTAGATGACCTACATGGAGCAATCTGCTGTTGAGAAGCTTTTTCTTAGTTGAGGAATGCCCGCAGTCCAAGCAGAAAGCAAGCTGGTCAAGAAGAATGAAGCTTCCTGCTCATCTACCCTGTCTCCTGGAGAGAATATAAGTGCAAGCAAGACCTGGCACAAAATTTTAAAAGTCCCTCATAATTCATAAGAGACAGCATTCTTTGCAGTTTTATTCTGGCATTGAATTAACCCAATTAAAACCAGAAAACACAACAGTAGATGTTAACCAGGCAGACTGCAGAGCAATTCTGAGGGAAGGAAGAGCAAATTGATAAGGGAGTTTGTAGAATAGACAGCACACCTGCTTTTGTTTTTGGTAAATTAAATTGTATCTGCTCTGAGTCTCCACCCACTGAAGAGAAATTCAATTTCCATCAGTATCTGGCTCCCAATTCCTTTCTTCATAGGACCATAGAAGAATCTTATCAATTTGTGGCAGAAACATTGGGAATTGAGTCAGGTCTTGGCAGTTGTTGCTATATATAACTTTCTCTCATTTGGATAACCAATTATTCAAAAACTCTTTTTTAAGGCACTATTTAGCTCAGGCTGGCCTTGAACTCACTCGGTAGCCCCAAATGGGTTGGCGTCAAGCTCAATGTGATTCTCATACCTCGACTTTCCAAGCACACACCACAAACTCTAAATCTAATAATATTATTTTTTATATGTTCTTCTATTTGGTATGTTTAACTGAAAAAAGAATGGCTATTCCACCATAGTTTTATATATAAAGTGTATATTTGTTCTGCTCACACTAAAACAAGTAAATAAATAAGTAAATAATGTCTGTCTAAAATAACTCATAATTAGGCCACTGTATGGTCAATATTTTAATTCATCTTCCAACCACAGCTGCCAAAGACAAATCCAGACATGTTTTATAGACATGTTTCCCTGAGACTGTATCAATGGCCTCCTCTTATACTCAGGGCCCATTACCTAGTGAGGAAAATGGTCTGGAAGGAGAGAATCTCTGCTTTGTTCAAACTAAGAAAGAATAGGCCAAAGGCAGCCTCGGAAAAGGTGTGTGAAAGTCAAAGTGTCTGAGCCTGGCAGGCATCTAGCTAATTTTGTAGAGCTTCCAAGTTTTTCTGGTACCAGCCTTCTCACCTTTGTTGATGATGATAAACTGTTGCCCCAGGATGCACAGCCATCCTTTCACACTGCATATGCGCTTATTGCTATCACCTTTCAACAACAGACAGTAATTAGGGAAGGTGAGTATGTGGTATAATGTAAAAACTCACAGTTGTTGGTTTGATCTTGCACGACATTCACATCTAATTAACCTGGTTCCTGCAGGAAGATCTGCTGGAGACTGAGGATGGTCACAAAATTATTGACAGTTTTCCAAAAAAAAAAAAAAAAAAAAAAAAAAAAATGAAAATAATATGTCCACCTCTGTCACGAACTATAGTGGCCCATCCAATACTTCTTAAATTAGATCAATACAAAAATATTTGAACTAATAAACCCAGAGCTCCTGGGCAGCTGGGAATATAATAAAGGGTGGACCTTATAACCACAAAGAGACCTGCTACCGCCAAGGATGTGGAATTGACTCGGAGAATTGGCAAGAAATAAATTCCTGCAACCTTTTTCTTCCACAGTGTGCTCATTTCCTCTTCCTGCTTCCAAATGGTAGACCCTAGGAGAATCCTGAAAGGGGGTGGTAAAATGTAGTATATAAAGTACTGGGCTAGTGAAAAGGCATCTCATTGAGAGCTTGGGATCTAGGGGAGTCACCAAGCAAAGAAGAGAACAAGGTGAGGGGGTGGAGGGGTGATCATTAGTCATTTTTATCTCCTGCATTTCAGATTTAAGAGTCAATCTAGAGTTTGTGAGCCTGAAAAGACACAAAAGTGAGAGAGCAGAAAGCAGTCGACCTCCTTGAGAAGACTGCGAAGGTTCTTATAAGATATAACAATTTTCAAGGTAACTTACAGTATGGCTAGAAGACAATGATATAAAGATATTATAGGGAAAATGTGAAATTGACCATGAGACTCATAAAAAAGTATTAAAGGCACATTTTATTGCACTTTTATTTCTTTAACCAATAACAATGTAGGTCTTAGATATTGGGTTAGTAGCGAATATTTTGTAACTGGATAACAACAGCAACAAAAAAAATACCCACTATACAAGCACTCTTTCCAGACTATGCAGGAGATAGTGACTGACCATCAGATTCATCAATGGAAACAGGGATTTTAGTCTTCTGGTCCCTAACACTACAGGTAGCAAACAGCTCTCAGGCTGTTAGCCCCTTCTAAGGATTGATTGATTTAGCCTGGCCAGATCCATTGCACAAGGCCATCAATCTTTTTCCAGTCAGCAATGACTCAAATTCACTGTCTGATTAATATGAGCCCCCCCAAAGACCATCCTTACGCCATCTGTAAAACATTCCTATAGGGCTACCCAAAGTTTCACCTGAGACTGCAACTCAGTCCAACTGCCCCCTGCCTCATCCTGATTCAGTCTCTTCCCTTCTCCATTACTCTGTAGGGAGAGACCTCTCTGCTGATCTCCTTACTCTGCCTTCCTTGGACCCAAGCGGTCACATAGACAATTCTCAATGAATAAGTCCTCGTATTTTTCTACGTTGTTTAGCATAGCTCCTGTTGTAAAACAGCACAAAAGGTTGATCTTCCCGTCAGTATTTCATCAAATTCTCTCCACATTATATCCCTTCCCTGAGGTTTTAGTTTTGCTATTTATATATATTTTAAAAATGACTATATATTTACCCTTTATGATAAATCCAACAAAGTACATCTCCATTGAGTATAACAGAGGCAAGGCCAGCAGGGCAGCCAGTGTTAGGATTCTGTTCTAGCCTCTGAATCCACACTCTGTCCTGAGTTCTGATGTCAAGCCCCATTTAAGAATTCCCACTACCCAACTTTCTCTCTTGTTTCTTCCCTCCAGGGAGTGTTCTTTATTCCTTCCCCCTCTCCCTCCCTCTCTCCCTCCCCCCTTCTCTCTTTGTGTGTATGTGTGTGTATCTGTCTCTGTCTGTCTGTCTCAATAATAATAATAATAATAATAATAATAATAGTAATAATAGTAATAATAAAGTCTTTTACACAGACTCGGCCTAAGCTTTCTGCCATGTTGCCACCCACCATGCCTCCCGCACCCATGGGGCATTAGGCCTCCCTATTCTACAGCCCGTTTAAAGTGCTTAGCAAATCAAACATGCTCACTCCTTAACTGAGGGCCAAGCTAAAAAAGAAACTCAGGTTTTTGTGCATCCTGTGGAACGCATACTTTAGAGAGAAGTGTGATGTCTGACACCATGATCTCCTCTCACTGGAGCCCTATTTCTGTCAGAAGTCACAATCTTCTCTGCTGTATCATCACTATATCACTGTATCATTGTATCACTATCACTGTGTCATGTTAACACTATATCTCTGCATCACTGTATCTTTGTCTCATTGTCACTGTGTCACTATATCTCTTTATCTCTCTATCACTATATCTTTTTATCTCTGTATCACTGAATCTCTGTATCACTGTGGCTTAATTGTAACATCACTGTATCACTGTATCATTATTGTATCACTGTATTACTGTATCTCTGTATCACTGTATCACTGAATTACTGCATCACTGTATCACTGTATCTCTATGCTAGATATACCATCTTAAAGTGACATGTTCTTTCCACACCTCTGAAATTAACCTTGAGAGATGTCAATGTGGAAAAAGAGAATGTTGACTTATTACTTCAAAGATTCAGCCCTGCACAATGAAAATGAAGTCATAGCTGAGATACCAGAATAATAGCCAATTTGTAAAGTTGGTATTTACATGGCACAGTGCTAAAGGCTTTAATGGTGTCTCACTTAAGGAAAGGGGGGAAGCAACTGCTGGAAACTCTAAATTATGAGTTATTGAGTAGCTATAGACTTTAAGAAAAGTATAGATCAAAGCAGAGCTGCAGTGGTTCTACAATGTGGTAGTGTGACTGCACTTGTTAGCCAGCCTCCACTCACATGAAAGGCTGGCCAATCTCAGCTTGTTAGCCTTCATTCCCCTATCTTTGTCATGGTACCTGCAGTCTCCTTGGGTAGCTATTCATTTTCAACAATACTATTTTGATAAGCATGAGAGATCATGTGAACAACCAATTGTAATAAGAAGTTTCTGGCCTAGTCCCAAGGATTGGACCCACTTGCAGTCCTGCTGTAGCTTTGCCCCAAATAATCACATAGAAGCTTATATTAATTTCATGCTGATTGACCTATGGCTCAGACACACTACTAGCTAGCTCTTTCATCTTAACTCAGTGCATTTCCATTAATCTGTTTAGCCATGTGGCTTGGTACCTTTTCTTAGAGCAGCATGGTTTTCTTCTTTCCTCTGCACCTGCTGGTATCTCTTCTCTGCTCTTCCTGTTCCCAGAGTTTTCTTAGTCTGGTAGCCCTACCCACACTTCCTGTCTGCCTTCTGGCCAATCAGCTTTTTATTAGACCAGTGGGTGGGACAAAAATTTACAATGTACCAGAACACAGTCCCACTACAACGAATAAGACTCCATTTCCAAAAACTATTTCATAGTCAGAGACTATCTCAATTAAAAGTCTTACAAACTTGGTCCCCAGGTCCTCATCATACAAAATAACTTTCAGATTATAAGGCCTAACTGGGTCACTCATGTCATCTATATAGAGATTAATTTCTTCCTTTCACTTTTCTTCAGCTTCCCTTACTTAAAATATTGACTGCCACAGCAATTTCCCACAATGTCCAATCAGTACCAAGTGAAGATTTTTCATATTTCCAGGCAGGGTTTAAAAGTGCCAGCATTTAAAAGCTCAAATTCTTATCAAGGCAAATGATTATAGTCATTTGTGTAATTCTTGTTGACAGTTTCTTTAACTTTGGTCTCCAAGTCATAAAAATTAATGTCTATAATTTGCTTTATGGTCCCACCAAGAGGGACAGCAAATGAAAGAGGAAAAATACCTGCTCTATCAAGTGTATAGCCAGGATTGATCTCTGAGTAAAATTCTAGAATAAAATTAATGCTAAGAGGCAAAGGAAAGAAAATGGAAAAAGAAAAAGAAGCATTAAACAACTATACCAGGGGAGAAATATAAACCCTACAAAGACAGGTCTGCTAATAAAAAGATAGAGTACTAAATTATTATGACTCTAAACTTAGCTAAATGATTGTAGTCATTTTTCAACTCCTGTTTACCAAGTCAAATTAGAAAAATAAACCAGCACAATAAGAATAATGGGGACATTGCTAAATAAGTATTAGCAAATTGCAGGTGGAGAGTATTTAGAATAAATGTGAGCATAAACATTTCAATGGAATGATATGCACGCTATCTACCTAGTAAGAAATTAGCATCCATCTATTGAATTGCTTATAATTGTCTTTAAACAAAGCACCCAAGATGCAACCCAATATGAGAGGAAAACAGATGTGATATCATTCATGTAGCAGGTGAGAATGGCCTCACCAGCCATTGTAATTCAGAAACTCTACCTTTACAATAACAGAATGAAACAATACAATATGATGAGAAATAGTTAAGCAGTTAGAATGCAATGGAATCAGAAGCCGAAGATGAGATGGGATTACAAAGAAAATATCACATTAGGCTGAAGTCATAGATTTTTGCCAACAAATTAGAAAATCAATGGCTGAAGGAAATGAAGTAGATGTTTCATAATTGGGCTTTGGTGAAGCTTGTGACAAAGTCTCATAAAATTTTATTTGTTAAATTGCTTTGAATTGGCTTAAAGATGAATAGAGTCACCTGGACTTAAAATTGGTTGCCTCAATGAAGAAATACGCCTACAATGCTCCAACAAGGATGAGTATTTATGTGTTTCAAAGCTCTCTGATTTCCCATCTCCTCCTTAAGGTCTTTATAAGAATGAAGATTGAGTTTTAGATTCAGACATTACCCATGGGCAGACATATTTAGCCAACCACATGGTAGGACATCTGTTTGAAGAATGCAGATGCAGAAGGAAATGAAGAAACAGAGTCAAATAAAAATATTTCTGATAATGTGAGTACAAAAATGTTCTGTTCCTGGTGATGCCTGGATCAGAACATGAAAGCAGAGTTTTGTTTGCTTTTTGGTTGATTTGGGTCTATAAAATTGTAGGATTAAAAAATGGCCTGTACATTAACCTCCTATAGGTTGAACCTGTATCTTTCCCATCTTCTCACCTGAAAAATCTTCCTTGTTAGAGGGAAAACAGATTTTCAAGAGGTTTCTTGCAAAGGTACTTTGTGTCAAGCATGCTTGCATGTATCTATAATCCCAGAACCAAGAGGCTGGCAGATAGTGAGGTTCAGGTCAGCCTGGGTTACATAGTGAGCCTTTATCACAGAAAACAAATACAACAAGCAAACAAAGGGCACTTCGTGTTCCCATTAAGCAAGAGCTTTGTTCATATAATCCAAAAGAACTCAGAGCTCTCTCACAACAAGAGAGACACATGTTTTTGTCAATATCTCAAGATAGTAAATAGAGGACTTAGATGCACTTGAAAGAGGTGAACAAATAGTAGATATGGTAAGACATCCATAATCTAGTGTACCTGATCTGAAGTAGAAGGTAAAAGAGACCTTTTTTGTTTTCTTTTTTAACACACAGAGATGAGGCTGGTGCTGAGTCACAGAGGTTAAGCTATAGCCCATCTGAGATGCAGGAGAAACAAGGAAAACTGATGAAGAGGAGGGAATCTTGCATGTAATGGCACAGGAATAGGGTGCCTTGGCTTTAGAGCAGCTATAGGGCAAGTGAAGTTAAATAGACCAGACACCCAGTGTTCAATATGTCACCTGTCTTAAAGCCTCATTGAGTACATTTTTCTGTGTAAGAGAGTAAAGAGAAATAGCATGATGGTAGAAATGACCAGTATGATCTGGACCCTGCTTAAATTTCCAGTTTCACTTTACAGCTTCCAGACACCATTCTCCATGGGCATTTCTGACTTCCGTTATTCCTGAGAGAAGAGTCAATAGCTGACCTTCTCTCCCAGCCTATTATTTCAAGGGTACAAGGAATTACCCTAGAAGTTAGAGATAGTGGTTCCCTCTGGATGGGAAGGTATATTTTCTGATTGCCCAATATTATAAAGGTGTTGTCTGTCTAAAGCCAAAACCAAAGGGCTTATTACCTCAGCATTCCCAAACTCCAGAGTCCCCAGTATGATGTAACAAACACTGCACTCCACATTCACTGAGGACTTGGGTATGAGAAAAGGAAAATGCTGCAAACATAGTTTCTGGCACTTTCTTCACTGTGAATAACAAATGGTATCCCCTGTGTCTGACCTGGGAGAAGTGTGTCTTCTGTCAGCATCCATAACACACTAAAAGATTCACTGTTTTAAATGCATGCTACATAAAAGCTCACACATCCACTGTTCTTGACACATCCTTTCTGAACTATAATCATGCTGGCTTTGTTTATGTTTTTTAAAACTATCATTTTCTCAGCTATATCCATTCACTTTTAAACTATCCATTTCCTCTCTTTGTCCTCTTGTGGATCTCCATTCAAGCTTCACTGGCTCAGAGCAACCCTTTCCCAAAAAAACTACATCCCCATGTACTTAGCACAGTAAACCTTCAGCTTACACCACAAAGTATAGTGACATAAAATATTCAATGGAATTATTTTTAGTGTCCCAGCACTAAAAATAATGGCACAAAACAAACAGTTTTCTGAATTCTAGACACAGTATAAGATGTTGCTATGTGTTCACTAAATGGTCCATTCAAATCTGACATATACAAATGAAATTAAAATGTTCAACTAGAAAAATGAGCATGTGGATTTGCTTGACAGGATATACAGATACCTTTTTTTTTTTTTTCTTTTGGTCTACTCTATGATTGTCTTTTCTCTTTCAGCCCAGCCATGTGAGAGGTTCTCAAGGGAAACTTTCTCAGAGATTAAGACAGTTTATAGAGGCCTCTCCCAGTTCACTCCCTGGTTGGTTTCCTGCTTAATAGCAGAAAGTGACCCTCAACCCACAAGGAAACTTAGAGAGCGTGTGGAGTCTATATTGATGTATTTATTTTGCTCTTTAGGTGAAGTTCTTCCTAAATAGCCTTTGCTGCCTGAGTTGGCTTCAGACTCATAGAAATTCACTTACTTCTGCTTCCTGAGTGCTGAGATTACAGGCAGGCTGCACCCTGCCCAGCAAGCCTTTGAGTTCTTAAGAAAATCTTATGTCAGAGGGGCGCGGTACCACAAGCATTTAATCACAGCACTCGAGAGGTTGAGACAGGCCAGATCTCTGAATTCAAGACCAGCCTTGTTTACAGAGTAAGTTTTAGGACAAGCAGGGCTACTCAGGGAAACCCTGTCTCAAGGACAAAACAATAAGGACAAAAATGGGAAGCCTTCTATATGTTTCTTGGAGTCAAAGATGAGAACATAAAGATCTAAGGCTTACTCTTCTGAAAAATCTAGAAAAGAGGGCTGGGTATGAAAGTTCTTTCAGAACAAAATGATAAAAGAAGGCAGCAATACAATCATTTTAAATATCTAGAAATTGAAAGATCAAAAATATATATAAGATTTATCCAATTGTCTAATGCTTATGATTGAAGTTAGGCAGGTTACAGTTTTACCGAAAGAACTCATTCTTTGGGGCTCTCTGCTGATCTATGGAAACCCAGGAGTGGTTCTCTAGATAAAAGATCCTGAGTCTTATGGTTCAAACTTAAAATGGCCCCACAGGCTTATACTGATGAAGCTGCCAGCTGAAGGGCTTCGGGAAGGGATTAGAACTGCAGGAATGGAATCTAGCCAATGAAAGCGTTGATGGACACCAAATGTGGCTTATTAGGCAATAGGTATTTCTTGGATGAAGTAGATCACTGTAAATACTCCAATATCCTGGAAAGATACACCAGGTCTCTGGTCTCTTTTCTTTCTGTTTAACAATTATCATGTTGTTCACTCTTCTCCAGAATGTGACTTTTGTTGGATGCATAGAAACATGAACCTTCATTCCTCTCTTAAACAGTTAATATCAGGCATTTTGTCTCAGACTTAAGAAGTCAGACTCTTGACAAGAATGATAAGTAAGACCCATTCTACCCAAGACTCCATTAAGGAGAGCAGATGAGGAACAAGAATTTCAATGGCCATCTCTTTTATCTGCTGCTTGTTTTGTGAGTTATAGAATTGTAACTGAGAGAGACTAAAGTTTAAATTGAAATTAGTACAGCCTTTATAATATCTCATAACAGGCTTTATTTAATGTGAAGTGAAGGTGTTACACCAAAGTTACAGACCCAAGAAAATGAAATAAAGTCAAACAAACTAGAAAGAAAAAAAGTGTTTCTATTTACACATGACATTGATTATCTGCATTAAAAAAGAATCTAAGGGATTAAAAACACCCTCATAAAACTGAGTTAATAGTTCAACAAAGGTTGAATATATAAGACTGTATAGGAGTCAATCACATCATAATATAAAGATCATTAAAAATATAAAAATAGAAACTAAAAACACCGAGCAATTTACAAATGACATTAGTGCTTAAAGAAGTAGTCAGTATTGCTGCATCTTCTACTAACATTATAGTACTATCAAAACTCATGTTACAAAACCAGTTGTCCCCAATAAAGAAAGAAAACCAAGATCAGAGGGTTTAAGTGAGGCATAGAATATGATATTTATATTATTGGGAGGATTTTTATAGGCATATAATGTATTTTGATAAATTCCAGTTTCCATTACCTCTCTATAATTATTCCCCAATTATCGCACTACTGCACGACTAAGTATTCATTTTCAATTTCATATTTTTTTTGTTTGTAACCCACTGAATCTATACAATGTTGACATTAGGTGTATGGGTGTAGAACTTTCCAGTAGAACATAGGGAGGCCTTCATGGGCTTTATCATGAGAAAATTGACTATCCCTTTTATAGCCAATAGTTTCCCAATTAGAGATTTGACTTTGTGACCTCACCCTCTATGTAGGTATTTTGTCTGGCTTGACCTTGTATGGGTTTTGAGCTTATAGTCAAACATTGTTTGTTCATCTATGTAATCACCCTATTGTATCCAGAAAGCGTTATTGTGATGTAGTGATCTAACGTCTTCTGGCACTTTGAATATTTCAACCTCTTCTTATCAGCAATGACACCTATGGCTTTGGAAGATGGGGTCTGTTACTGATTCCACATTTAGGGCTAAACACTCTCTGTTCTCTTACTCTTTGTTCCACAGCTAATTGAGGGTCTCTGAATCAATTACCACCTACGACAAATAAAAGTTTCTCTGATGAAGGCTGAAAAATACACTGATCTATTTTAAGGAACTTATTTAATACTGTGTCAGTCTAGCAAAATAATAGTAATACATTCTTTTCTAGGGCCTACAACCTACCTGTCAGTGCCAAGTCTGACTTCTGTATAGTGGAGCAGACATTAAGTCAAATAAGAAAGTTATTGGCTACCCCAGAATGTTGTGCCACTCCTGTTGTATACGTTGACATATACTTCCTGGCCATTCATTACTGCTGCCCTCAGGATTCACAGCTGGTAAAGCTATTGGTTATATATTTTTTTTCACCCAGCAGCCTCCATATCAGCTTCCATAACTCAGAAAGCTATCTAGCAGAGAAGAAACTTCCTGGTCAATACCAACTTTATTTCTCCACGCTCTATAACTTGAACAAGTCATGTACTTGGCATTTGGGCCTTAGTGTCAACTTCTAGTGAGTCACGAAGAGAAAAGGCAATAGCCTGTAATATTCAGGTCAATTAGCTTAACTGACCAATAACCTCAGAAGAGATAACTCATTCCTGGGCCTTTTATTTGATACCTTTCAGTGTCTAGGAAAAGCATTGTTCATTTATCATAAGGTAACTATTTATATTGTTTTTATGCATGTCTGTTTTATATTTTAGAATGTCTCTATAGTATGTTTTCATATGGCCTTTTTGCAGGTCTTTAGTGTTAGTTATAAAGTTATCTTATTTTCTTGTTCATTATTCTCCCTTCATTACACCTCCATTCTATCTCCCTCTCTTGCAAGAACACCCATAAATCCTTACTGATTCCCTGACTGCTTTGAGTACTCCAACTTATACATATCTAAAGATTCAAAACTAACATAGACATATGAGAATATGAATCATTCTGGGTTACCTCAATTAAGTGATTATTTCCAGCTTCCCCAAATGCTTGAAAAGTTCATGAAATCATTTTTAATAACTCAATAGTATTATGTTTTGTAAATGTAGCACATTGACTTTATCAATTCATCAGTTGGTGGACATAGAGACTTTCCACTTCTTGACTATGGAATATATGCCCAAAGTGGTATAGGTTGGTTATAGATTATAACATAGAACCATTTCCACCTTTCTAGTAATCTTCATGCTGACTTCCGTAGGGGCTTTATTAGTTTGCACTCCACCAGCATTAAATACCTTTTGCCTATTTGCTGGCATGAGTGTCATTAGTTTTGTTGATCTTAGCACTCTGACTTGGGTAAGATTAAATCTCAAAGGGTTTTTAATTTTCATTTTCTTGATGGCTAAAGATACTAAACATTTAAAAAAATGTAAGCCATTTGTATTTCTTCTTTTCAGAACTCTCTATTTGGTTCTATGTTTCAAGCTTTAACTTTTCTCCTGTTTTTTAGTGCTTTTGAGTTGTTTGCATAGTAGATACATACATTTTGATGATGGAATGAGAATGAGCCCATAGGCTCATATATTAAAATGCTTGGTCCCCAGTTAGTGGAGCTGTTTGAGAAGGAGGTGTGGTCTTGTTAGGAGGCGTGTTATGGGGCGTAGTGGGATTATGTTACATTTTAAATAATTGTCCTACATACTCATTTAATAAAAATGCTGATTAGCCGAAGGCAGACAGGAAGTGTGGGCAGGACTAGCAGACTAAGAAAACTCTGAGAACAGGGAGAGCAGAGCATAGATGCCAGAGAGTCACCATGGAGACATCATGATGAGATGCCAGAAGACACAGGAAAGAAGTTGAAATGCTGCTCTGAGAAAAGGTACCAAGCCACATGGCTGAACAAGAACAATGTGTTAGTTTAAGAGCAAGAGCTACCTAGCAATATGCCAGAGCCATAGGCTGATCAGCATAAAGTTAATACAAGCGTATGTGTGTTACTGTGGGATTGCAGGACAGCAGGACAGCATGTCAGACCTCAGAGATAGGCCAGAAAGGCCAATCCAGAAACTTTGCACTGCAATGGGGGGGGGGTAAACACTGAGGTTTCAAAGCCCACACATGCTCCTCTCTCCCTTTCTATCTCTGCCTTTTGCCTTTAGATTATGATGCAGCTCTCAGCTACTTCCTTCGCATCATGCCTGCCAGCCTGCCTGCCTGGTGCCTCACTTCTCCCAATGAAGACAATGGATAAATCCTATAAAACTGCAAGTAGGTCCCCAAGTAAATGTTTTTTCTTTTATCAGAGTCCCATTGGTCATAGTGTCTCTTTACAGCAATGAAGCAGTAACTAACTATAAAGTGACATTTTCACAAGATGCTCATTAGTAACAATAAATAAGAAGTGTGTGCTTTTATTGGACCGTACAATTAATGAATGTATTAAATTAGATCATTTGAAATGCAATATTTATAAAATATATCACATTTAGCCTCAAAATACACAAATTGGAAACAGCAACATAGATAACACAAAATATATTCTATTCATACAACAAACTTTTAAAAAGTAACAAAAAGGTAATGATAAAATTCTCTCAAGTACTTGGAGACCGATGAATAAACTTCTAGAATGGCACTTGAGCCAAAAGAGCAGTGAGAAATGTTGGGAAGTAAATTAAAATGAAAATTTAAATGACTATAAGTTTCCACATGCAGAGACAGCAGTTCCTCTAGCAAAATTTATAGCATGAAGTGTATATAGAGTGAGGGAGAGAAAAGACCTAAAGCTAATAACTAAGCCTCCACATTAGAAAATAAGAAAGAAGAAAAATGCAAGCTGAGAGCAAGCAGAATAAAGGAAATAATGAAAGGTGGGAACAGATAAAATTGGAAACAGAAAAACAGTAGAGTAGCAATAAAACTGAAGGTTTGGTGTTGAGAGCAATAATTTATATACCTCTAGCCAGGTCAACCTGGAAAAGGAGAAGATGTGAGCTTACAAGTTTTAGGAAGAAGGATCATTAGTATAGATACAGCGCATGCTAACAAGTGAAGGATATCATGACCAACTGCTTTATACAAACTTTATAGCTTGACTGAAATGGGCCAGTTCCTTCAAATATATAAAGTATCAGACTTAAAATAGTGAAAAATCAATGGCATGGGTGCATTCTCCTGTCATACGAAGGAGACACTATTTAGCAGCAATCATCCTGGTCCTATAACTCTTAAAATATTTCCACATCCTTTATATGAACCTTAAGTATAAGTATTGTGTTGAAGATATTGTGGTTGAGATTGGACAGCCCACTGTCTCTGGGCCTCTGCATTGTGACTAGCCATGTACCAATGTAATCATTTTTGTCTGTTTCCAAAAGAAGCCTCCTTGATGAGGGGCTGTATATATGAAGTTAAGCATTTATAAAAGAGTAAGAAATTATATTGGTTTTTAATAATGATTAGTAACTTTTTTCTTTATTATTATTATTATTATGAACAAAGAAGTCACACCTTCTATCTTGTTTATCCTTATTCAAGGTCCCTTCCCCCTCCCACCACATCAGGTCATTCTTTCTTCTCCACAACTTTCTCTAGCACCCATAAACTCTCAACCACGGGTAGTTGCATGAGTGTATAGTATTATGAATAGGTTTTACTCAATTGCATGGCCTTACATTCCGTTACTACATACTGTAATTACCCCCCAAGTGCCAATATTGTACTACTGGGGATATCTTGTTGGTCTAGTCACTGTGATTCATAGACTTTACACATGGGTACAGCTATGGATGGTAGACTAATATTACCTTCTGTTACTATAAGAGCTATGCCAGATTGGAAGCTTTCAGGGCAATTCCAGCTTGGTTTATCCAATCCTGTGTGTAAAGTGTGTGGTGTCTTCCGCAATAGGGTCTTTCCATCAAGATGTGGAACACAACTAAGGATAATTGTAATAGCTCATATTGTTTTGTACTCCTCTGGCCAACAACTTATGAGTAGGTTCCCTATACTTGGCACTAGCAATGCCAGTTGGCACGCCAATGGGATAGGGGATATTTCACATGGTCTCACCTTAGATGAAGAACTATTGTAGTAAGAAGTTTCTGGCTGTGCCTAGCCCTGAGGTCTAGATAAGAAAACTAAACAAAACAAAAACTGACAAATAATGTGCAGATTTAAAAATAAATTTGTTCTCTTTTCTCAGGTGACATATCTATGCACAGAATCAAAAAGAATAAACAAAACGATACATCTAAAATTACTTAGCATATTTAGCAAAGTCATAGAACACACTTAGTACATAAAGTCAGTCACTTTTCTGTATATTACCAGTGAACACTAAACTCTCAGAACCAAAAAGAATGAATAAATGCTACTTACTTATAGACAAAATAAAATTGTAAAATAAAAACAACATACATATGGCCTGTATACAGAAAAACATAATTTTTGGAGAATATGAATATGTTATGATGTCTCACTCAGCCTTTTCTCCCTTTCACTCATTTTTCTCAGTCTATATTTTATACCCTTTGGGAAACATTTTATAAAATTATAGCTGATGGCTGTAGCCTCTTCCTGGTTTTGTGACCCATGGAGACAAGATACATTTTCAGTAGAGAAAAAAGTTGGGCATGTAAATTCTTACATATACAAGGATTTTGTTGCTCCACAAACAAAAGAAGACTGGATTGTTCAGGTCAATAATTTTAAAGTGTTTTTTATCCTAATACATAAATTTTTATTTTTTAATTTAAAAATTATACATATAGCACATCTTGGAATAACAAGACCTAGAAAATTATATATGCACAGTTGCTCTTCCTCCTCAAAAGAACTTTTAATCTTTAAAATTGCTTAATTTTAGACAAGCCCCATTTCAGCTGTGGACAGTAGTCTTTCAATCATTTTTTGTCTGTAGTTGTAAATGAAGAAAGCTTACATGCACTCATTCATGGGGTCTATATGTTTGGTCTCTGTTCTGCCATATTGCTTTATGATATTTTTATTGAATACAGAAATTGTTTACTATGTAGTTCATTTCTGACATATAGTGAAATATTTGATAGTAAATTATTCACTTTTGATATTGACTGTAAAGAGCTTCAGAATAAAATGTACTGTTTTCAAGAACAGATATAAGATAAATATGGCAAGATGTTTTTGACTATTGAACCTGGGTATATGGGCTCACAAAGCTTTTCTTTTCATAAATGTTTTTAAATTTTTAGTTTTCAATGTGTATTGCTTTATAAATATTTGTTTTTAAAAAGAATTTCAAGTTTCCATCTGTTCCATAAAGTGTGAATACTGTTATTTGCTTTTACAATAAGCCAATGTAAAGTTCCACAAACACAGACCTGAAATAATTAAAATGTAAAACCATCATAAAAAGAAGTGTTAGTCCCTAAATCAAGGAAAGACCCTCTGTACTGCCTCAGTGTGTGCAGTAAATTATACATACTGTAAATGAGCATAGCTTCTTTTAAACTTACAAGGAACAATTTTGTCTTTGTGAGAGTTTTATAACTACATCTAACAGCCTATAAAAAGCCTGTCTTGAAGTGGTTCCCATGGCGACAGAATATAATATATGTGTCCATTAAATTTGGAAATTTAATGAAGTGTAATAAAAATCTACTTCAGAAAAATACACTTCTCAGCATATTTTTATTAATTAAAATATTTCATTGAGCATTTTTCATGTCTGTATGCCTGACAGCAAATAAAAGCTTTGCCGCAGATTAACTGTGACTTTTGAGTTCCATCCAATATTAATTGGTACAAAATAGGAAAGGCATTTCTGCAGAGAAAATATTTTGACTGCTGGCCCAGAATGATTAATGAGTAAACAGCAATCCTTTCTGAACTGTGCATATACCATTTCAAATGCCACTAGCAATACCGAGTTTGACATTGTGTCTATGAGGTTGGAAACACATAACAAAATGGATGCCTTTCATATGTGGGAGAAAAAAAAAAAAGCATTGCTGAGGGTGTGTGACTTTGTATCAATGGAGAACACCTGGCATCACTGTAGCAGTTTAAGAAGACTATATATAATTTATACCAGTTGAAGAAAACAAAGATGGAAAAACACACTTTAGTACATCACTGGAATTGAGTAAACAGATAAAAAAAAAAGGAAGGAAGGAAGGAGAATTTATAAACAATGAGTCAAACAAATCTCCCCCCCTCCGCTATTGCCCCTCTTCCTCCGCCACCCACTCTCTGTATCCCTCCCTGTCTTTCCTTCTTTCTAGTGAAAGATTAAAGTGAGATTCCAACACACGTTAGGTAAAATTCTCCAATACTAAGTTAAACTCTAATCAATCATCATGTTCTTTTGGGGGGGCATTAAAATGTTAAGCAGGAGCTGGAGCGATGGCTCAGCGGTTAAGAGCACCAACTGATCTTTCAGAGGACCCAGGTTCTATTCCCAGCACCCACATGGCAGCTCACACCTGTCTGTAACTCCAGCTCCAGGGGATCTGACAACCTCACACATCCATACCTGCAGGCAAAACACCAGTGCACATAAAATAAGTGAAAAGAAATTAAAAGAAAATGTTAAGCAGAACAAAGAAATATCTTAATCTCATAATATTCAGTAAGTTCTTTCCACATGAAGAAAAGGACACTAAAATACCTGTTCCTTGGGATCTTTTGGCATGTAAGCTCTCAAGTTACAAATATCTCAAGGACTTTGACATAATAGAAGTCCCCCAAAATATAATGAGAAAAAAATGTGTAATGCCCCCCACAACCTCAGAATCTGGTAGAGCACAGTGGTAATCCTACTTCTAGTGTTGGTGTGACAATTCCTAGAGAGGAAGAATTCAAAGGAGAAAAGATCCACTCATGGTTTCAAAGCTTCACTTGATCATGAGAATTCAAAGGAGAAAAGATCCACTCATGATTTCAAAGCTTCACTTGATCATGAGAATCTTGATGAGTAAACACACTGAACTACTTAGTACATGAAAGAATAGGGGCCGAATTCTTTGGGCTATAAATTCCCACTCTAAAACATTTTCAAAAATCACCTTATATGAGAGTCAAGTGCTTATTTCCAGGATAAACTGACCAGCATCTCAGATCATCCACTCAGAGGTGAGTTCTTCAGAGCTATAAAGCCTGACATGCAAGGGGGTATTCCATTTTTAAACCAGAGCCTGGATTGCATCATCCAATGGAGTAGCCTGTGACTAATTAAAAACTGGAAAATGCTAGTGAAGAATCAATTGATGATGCTTAATAAATTATACCTTCAAACATGAATGGACCCCAAAGTCTTAAAGGTTCCATGAAGAAAAAATTACAATCCACACTGACTCACCAATAATAAACAAATGGGAGTGGACGACATGCTCTGCAGTTAGAGAGCAGTGTACAGTTTCTTTACTCTCAAGAGATATATTCAGAAGATCAGATATAGCAAACTGACATTTTAACTTGGATGTAATAATTTAATAGCTAGATATTTAAAAATAAACCTTTATTTAACATACCTTTCAACCAATGTCTCTGCAATTAATGAATGTTAAGTGTGACTATAGATAAAGAGAATATATTGCAATTTACAGCCTCTCGCTATTTGTATCCATGTCTTTTTTTTTTAGTGCTCATGAAATTTTGGGTTTTGCCCTAACCATCAGGCAAGTACTAACAAAATGCAAAAGCATTTTTTTTTATCTAAAAACCTGTTTTTCTCTTTATATGTTTCTTTTTCTCTTTATATATTTCTGCTTGTAGAGAAAAACAGTGAACTGATACTTAAAAATGAAGATATTGTACAATCTTAGTTTGCAACAAAGAGTTAATAAACACTAAGGGCATGATGAATAGAGTAACTGGAAAAAGAGTTTAAATTCATAGTCAAGAAAAATCCTCTTTGGGAGATGTGATGGTGAATTTCAACTGTAAACTTCATGTGATCTAAATAAACAAAGAAACATACTTTGGTGGGTGGTGTGTAATGTCTTTTCTGGGAAAGATTAGCTGAAAGAAGCTCCTCCCCAAGAATGGGTACCATTTTCTACTAAAGCCCAGAAAAAACAACATTATCTGCTTGACCACCTAAGTTTGTATTGCTATGGCTGTGTCTACCATTAAATCTGTCATCATCCCTTGAAATCAGAGTCTAGCTTTCAGTCTTTCAATATGAACTCAATGCTAGCAACTTTCCCAGAATTTTTCAGAGCTTTATGGACAGATTGAAACTGCTGAAGCCTCCAGCTTTATGTACTGAGCAGCTACAGGGCCTTAGCATCTCCACCATTCAGACAGTCATTGTTGTCCCTACTGTATGAATACACCTACTATATTTCCTTCATGATATTTACACATTATATTGGTTATGCTCTTCTAGAGAACACTGTCTAATACAAGGGATGACTTTGAACAGCATAAATGTAGATGAGAGCAAGAGAGAAGTTTTCACTGAGACCTGACAAGTTAAGAGACACACAAAGATTTTAGATTTATTTTTGTGACAAGAGAACAATGGGATTGTTATTTGCACAAAATTTAGATCATATTTTACAAACAATTGTGTCTCATAGGAGAGTTAGAAATATTGTTATCAGGCTCGGAGCTATATGACTCGATCATTGGCACACACTAGGAAGTGAAACAATGGATCCTTCCAAAAGGTTGAGCTATATTTCTATCAGTGTTTCTCAGTTAGAGTGATTTCACTTCCCCTAACATTTGGCAATGCAAAGAAACATTTTTTTGTGTGTGTGTGGTTATAATTAGGAGAGAGGGAGGGAATTAGCAGTCCGCAGTCTAAGGTCATGGAGATATTATTTAACATCTTTCAGAATACATGCACTCAATGGTTCTGAGAACTCTTTCCTAACTACTCTGACCTGCCCTTTGACTCGTCAGTTGCGTGATGGGAGCAATAGAAAAAGATTAGTTATACAAATCCTAAGATGTACTTATTCATGGGAAACAAAGATACCAATCACAGAAACAGAAGTGCATATGGGAGGAAGCTGCATGGCTAGACCGGAAACATGGGTCTTCCACTAGTACTCCCTTTTGCTTGAGCAACCAACTGAATTCCCTTTAATCTTTTATTTAATCATTAATGCAATGTCCTTCACAGATAAAGAATATGAGAATACAGTTTTTCATTATTGTCTGTTACTGTCTTTTAAACAGATAATACACTGATAATGTACTGCACAGACACTTAGAAATTCCCAAGGAAAAGCATTTTTGGTAGATACCCTTGTAGAAGTTTATAATTTGCCTTCCAAAATGTGAAAAAATTTCTTTGTAATGATACCTGCACCTTTTTCTATTGAATTGTCTGCCAGATAGGCTGATCTAAATTAAGGTATGGTTTGGGGTTTGTTTTGCTTGTTTTGAGAGCATGTTGTTTTGTTTTATTTCTCCAGAGAGCATTTCTCTGGGTAGATCTGGCTGTCCCTGGCACCAGGATAGCCTTCAACTCAAAGACTTGACTCTGTGTGTGTGTGTGTGTGTGTGTGTGTGTGTGTGTGTGTGTGTGTGTATTCATTCTATCTGTTATGCTTCTCAAGAGAACCCTCACTAATACATCTGTTAAAGAATTGTGAGTAATAGTATATAATGTTACCAACAATAAAACATCCTTTAGATGAATTAGAGTTACCCTAAAATGTGCAGATTAGTAGAGCATTGTATTCCCAGAACATAAAATAGTGCCAAGAATATTTTGTTCATAGCTTTATAAATATTTACCAAGTGGGAGAATGTAACATTAAAAGGACAAGAACATTTTTCAGGACAATCTAGATGATCTCATAGACACACACATGCACACACACACACACACACACACACACACACACACACACACGTGTGGGCATGAGAAGATTTAGAAGAAAAGACAGATTGTTTACATTGGTAATTATTAGACAATATATTTATAAAAATGTTTTATTTACCTTTTGAGTGTTTGTGGCATGAGTGTATACATTTGTGTGCATCAGTACATGTATGGAGCTCAGAGATAGGCACTGTGTGTCTTCCTTGATGGAGTTCTACCCTTATATTTTGAGATATCTTCTCTCACTGTACTTGGAACTCATCTACATGGGCCACACTGGCTGGCCACTGAGCTCCATATATCTTCCCTTCCTCTTTTCCTATAATGAGCTTATAGACATGTGCTTCTGGGCCCATTAGATGTCTGCTATAATCTTAACAAACAGGGATGGATGATAAACTTCCCACTGTTAAAGCTATATAGTTAACATAAAGTTTTACCTTATCATATATTTACTATAGAGATGATACAGTGATGATAACAAAAGAACCATTTTTAGTATCAGAAGCCAATGACATAATAAAGTAGGCTTGGGCCATCAGAACCAAGATCTGATTGACAGTTGGGTTGGGTCTCAGTATGACAATAATATTGCCAGTATGCAAATAATACAATACCTAAGCTGTGAAGTGAACAGATAGCAGACATAGCTGAGTCTTTCTGTGTATATTCAAGCCACATTTTTATTGCTAGCTAAGGAGAAATGACAAATAGCATGTGTACTGGCTCTTCCAGCCTCAAGGCTAATTTACCATCTCTCAGCCTGCCGCTCATTCAAAAGTAAGTCTTTACCCCGTGGTTATATCTTCACATTCTCCACTACTCCATCCTCTTCATTCTATATCCCATAGCATCCAACACTCCTCCCAACCAAAGAAATGTATTTAATAATGTCTTCAGGTTTGTAAGACAGGAAATTTATGACTTACAGTCCACACATTACCAATTCAAAGGGATTGAAGTAACTGGCAGAATGATAACTTTCCATCAAGATCTGTAACCCTTCTTTGCTTGCTGTCAACTTAGACACTGAAGACAGATGGCCTTAATATGCATCCCTTTGCACTAATAAACCCCAAAACCAAAGGGAGTATCCCAGAACACAAAAGAATCTCTTATCAGTTGAACTCATACCTATATGCATTTAAATCAATAGCCATAGAAATATTAAAATTATCCATGTAAGATTGTTTAACCAATAAAAATAAGAATGTAGCCTATTTCTTGATGTAATGTATAGATAAGCAATGAAAGTAGCTATCTTCTTTTTTAAATACAGAGATTGGAAACAATCGCTCAATGATAAAGTAGCAACAGCCAACATATAGGCCTCAGAATGCTAACCTCAGGAGAGCCTATAGCTGCTATACAAAATGAGAACACCAGTTAAAAATTGTGAAAAGCACTAAATTAGATGTTTTCTTCACTGTCTGAAACATGGCAAAGGGGATTAAGTTTCTCTCCAAAGATTTGTTAGTGCCCAAGTTTTATTGGTCCCAGAATTCCTTTCTATAGAGTACACTGCATGCAGGTCTAGGAAGTGTGCTGTTGTTATGCTTGTCAGGGAGTATAGATTAAAAAATCCTTAAATCAGATTAAAAAAATATTTCTGATTTTGGTGAGTTGAAAGTCTTAAAGGACCATTCTCATTTCTACTGTACATTAAACTGGAGAAATTAAAAAAACCCAATGACCAATTCATGGGTCAGCAAATCAAATCAGAATTCCTTGGGGCTAGGATTCAGGCATCAGTATTATATATTTACTTATTTTTTTAAGTGCTAAGCATATTTTCTTATCTTTTTTTTCATTTTACATACTAAACACAGTTTCCTTACCTTCTTCTCCTCCTGCTCATTCCCTACCTTCTTCCCACCTCACCTCCATCCACTCCTCAAAGAAGTTAAGGATTCCCAGAGGGAGTCAATACAGTCTGACATATCAAGTTGAGGCAGGACCAAGCCCTCTTACCCTGTATAGAAGCTGAGCAAGATGTCCTTCCATAGGGGATAGGCTTCAAAAAGCCAATTCATACACTAAGGATAAATCCTGGTCCCACTGCCAGTGGCTTCATAAACTGCCTAAGCCACACAACTGTCACCCACATTCAGAGGGTGACATCTGCATCTACTTCAGTTCCATGCAGGTTCCCCAGCTCTAGTCCAGAGTCAGTGAGCTCCTAATAGCTCAGTCTCTGTGGGTTTCCCCATCAAGATCGTGATCCCTCTTCCCTCTCTTTGACTGAACTCCAGGAGCTGAGCCCAGTACTTAGCTGTGGGTCTCTGCATCTGCTCCCATCATTTGATGGATGAAGGCTCTCTGATGACAATTAGTGTGCTTATCAATCTGATTACAGAAGTCCAACTAGTAATTCACTCTATCTCTCCTCTATTGCTTAAAGTCTTAGCTGGGGTCATCCTTGTGGTTCCTGGGTTTTCCCCTAGCACCAGGTTCGTCCCTAACCACATAGTGCTCCCTCTATCAAGGTATCTCTTTCTTTGCTCTCCCTCTCTGTCCCTCCCCAGGGCTCAACTATCTACTTCCCTGATGTTCTCTCCCACCTCCCCTTTCCCCCCATGTTCCCAACTCACTCAGGAGATCTTATCTATTTCCTCTTCCTAAGGAAGGTTGTCTCTTAGGGTTCTTCTTGATACCTAGCTTCTCTGGCGTTGTGGAGAAATGACAGTAAAAGCTGGTGTTAGAATACATGGGTATTATTTAAGCTACTAAGAAGTCATGGGTGACCTTGTAGAGAGCCACTGTTATTATCATCAGGTTTCACATCAATACCTGAAACCCCCACTCTCTTAGATAGTCTTAATAGGATCCTTAGTGGCTCCAGAAAAGAGGGACCACGATCAGGCCACTGTGTTCTACAAAAGGTGAAGTACTTTTTGTCTAAATTTACATTTATCTCAGTCATATCATATATTGCCATCCTTGTAGGGCACATGCTACTTTCCTGCCTTCAATATAATTTCATGGACAATATTAATTTTTCCTTAGTTGTTTGAATATGCTCTCCCAGAAAATATTTCCATGAAGAAAAAGAGGCTCAAATTTATTAATAAAGTTCTAGTATCAAACACTGAAAAGCAAATACCAAGATAGAGAGTAAAGAACATTAACTGTGACATGTAATATTTAAGGGTGGACATTTTATTAATATTTATAGACTTAATATGTACAATCTAGAAATCTAAATAGTGAGATGCTTTTTGCATTGCACAGTTAGGCCCGGTGAATGTAGACATTCTTCAAGTCCAAGAGTAAAATAATCTTAGAAGTGGAAGTGTACAGCAGTCCTAGACAGTGGCCCTTTCACCAAACAAACTCTGATTTTCAGAAAACGTAATTATCTATAGATCTCCCAAATGGGTCTAGATGAACTATTTGAAGTATTATCATACAGAACATCACGGTCTCCACTTAGTTGTCAGGATAAAAATACTTCAACACCTAGACTTTCAGACATGCAACAACCAGTCAAAATCCTGGGACTTCAAATAGCATTGATTGAACCCTCTAAAAGCAAACAACATTCCTCAATCTGCCAATGGCCAAAGCCAAATTCATAATTTCAAGTGATTTGATACATTGCAGATCATTCTGCTAAAATGCATAATAATATAATGTATTAAATCACGTCAACTTGTTGTATTTGCCTATGGATTCCACGTAAATCATTAAAGTGAAAATAGTATTTTATCATTAAAGTTGAAAAGACATATGACAAGTTGTATTGTTTATTTGAATTATAAACTGGAGCCTCATTTCAACCTGACTTTCTAAAAACAGTTATCTGATTTTAGGCACTAATATAATTTCCTTCATTATTCACATTCATAATTGTTATGATTAAGGAATTAGGAATACAAATGATATTACTGTGTATGTAACTATGCAGATTTAGAATCTTTGCCTTTAAATTCAGTATATTGGAAGAAGTAGATACAGATATTAGGTAATTTGTGAAATTATGTATTACATTATTTTTTAGAGTAGTTGAGGAACTATCTAAAATAATGTAATACATAATTTCAAGACTGTCCAAAATCTAACAACTACTAATTCATCAATATGCAAATAAGTTTTAAAAGAAATTTTTAAATATCCATTTATTGAATTATAAGCTATATTAGCCTGATCACACAACACTGAAAGAAAACTGTATAAGTGCTATCACCAGTTTCAACACAGAAATTCACTGAGTTTCATTGCTGCAGAAGAAATAATACAATTTTTATATGACAAATTTGTGACCAATTTAAATGACATTTCTTAAAAAACTGTTGGTTTCTCTAATAATGGAGTGATGCTGTCAGCTCCTTCTATCAGAGTTTTCAAAAATTATAAAACTGGAACACAAGGAGAACCTAAGGGAATGAACACAAGAAGAAAGTAGATGACCAGGGGCCACCACGAGAGGAGGAATTTATACTGTATTTACTCTGGTGGTTGCTATCACGTAGAGAGAAGTTAAAATTTCTCTGTTTCTATGAGATAGAGACCACAAGGCAGGGGGTTTTGAACAGCATGAATATTTTTGCACTGGTCAAAATTATTTCATAATGAAAATATTTCCCAAATGAAAAAAAAATGTCATTTATTACAAAGCCAGTAAACTTGAGTGTTGAAGACATGGATGCAGGACCAGAAGATAACAAGATTACTTTTAAAGTTTATTTCTACCTAGAAATTCTAGAATTTTCTGAGATTAATAACACATCATTGAGACTTATTAAAATTACAGAACTGAGTTTAATCAAATTATTTGAGATATCAGAAATCAGAACGGATCTAAAATAGAACTTGTCAGACAAGATAGATCTGAGTAAGACAAATTGCTATGGCTAAAAATATTCTCTATCAAAATATGTACAAGTATGATCATTTTCACCATTTCACATTAGAGAATACAAAGACTATAGACTTACCATGTTTAGTTATGCTAAACATTTTTATTTCTTTTATGATATATGTTTGTCAATGTTTATATACTTAAGTCATATTTGTTTTCTTAAAGGCGCAAGGTCAATTGTCAAACTTTCATACACTGCTAGGAGACTATTTTGGCAAGTCTATAGATTCATAGAATGATGTTAGAAACTAAGACATAAGTCTTTTGAATTCTCTTTGATGCCAATTGGAATTGTAAAAAAAAAAAAAAAAAAAAGACTGTGTCTAAGCACCTGACTCACACTTTTCTACATTTCTCCCTCAGTTTCTTTGTGTAGCATTATCCTATGTAGTTCACTACATAAAAAAATCACATAAATTAGTAACAAAAAGAACATTGCTTTTGTACTATCCTTGAAAATGTCCTTGTTTTGGGGAATATTTTAAAAAGTCTGGTATCTTATGAGTATAGTTTCAATAATTACACAGTTACATATGTAGGAAAAGCAGCAGAATGTTTTATGAATGATTTGATACTGTAATTTCAAAGTTAAAGGGAACAGTTTCTAGCAACAGAACTCAAAAGTAAATTTCAAGCTCTTGTATACAATGACATATTTTTTTTATAAAAGTCCACTAATGAGTAAGTACATCCCCTGCATCCATTTGCCTGCAAATTTTACGATATCATTTTTTCTTACTGCTGAGTAGTACTCCATTGTGTAGATGTACCACAGTTTGTTAATCCATTCTTCAGTTGAGGGGCATCTAGGTTGTTTCCAGTTTCTTGATATTATGAATAATGCAAGCAGCAGAAATTAATGCTAACAAAATAAACATTTTGTTCAGCTTTAGTATCATGGTCAAAATAAAGACAATGACCAAACCTTATGAATTCAGAAAAAAACTTACTTATTTTATACCAATATACTATAATCACATAATAAAATGTATGAGAAATGTCTTCAGTATTCACTGTGTACTGACCACCTATATGCATTATTTTAAATGATATGGCTGAAATTTAAAGCCATTGTGGGAGGTATTAGCAAGGATTCAGAATTCAAATGCTCAAGACTATCAGAAATTTTGAGGATTTACTGTGTAAAATGATATTTTTATTTGTTTTTAAATATTACAATATAATTGCACTTTTTTCCTTTCTTTTTCATCCCTTGAAACCTCTCCATAATTTCCCCTTGCTCTCTTTCATATTTATGGCCTCTTTTTCTTTAAATGTACACACACACACACATACACAGAGGTGGGGGGAGAGTCTGTATAACATTCCTTGCAGTGTATGTGTTTAGGGCTGACCATTTGACATTAGATTGCTGTGCTCTTCCGTAGGGAAGACAATTTCTCCCATTCTTAGCATTTCTTAGTTGCTTGTAGTTCTTTGTGAAGGGATGAAGATTCTTCTTATCTACATTAGCATGTCTATTGGTTTCATCTTTGTTCAAGTTTAGGTGCCATATTGTTGAGACTTTATGGGAGTAGGTTTTGATATCTCGAGGAAATACAGCCTCAGCAAACTCCCTGTTCCACTGGCTCTTACAAGCCTTTTAATTTCTCTTCCACAGTGATTCCTGATCCTCAGATGAAGAAGTTGTATTGTAGATGTATGCAGAGTTCTGGACTGGCCTCCAGAACTCTGAATTTTGATCTCCATTTCTGTAATGGCCTTCATCTGTTGTGAGAAGTTTCCTTGATAAATGTTGAGGACTAGGCTTATCTTTAGAATAAGGACAAATATTTAGAATGTAGAAATATTTTAAGTATTATTTACAGAAATTATGCTGTCTTAGTAAAATGATGGCTGTAGGTTCTCCACCAAGACACTAACTACACTAACCCTGGTTTATTGGCTCAGTTTTTAGTATCAAATATTATTTCCTTTCAATGAACATGTCCAACTAAAGAGCTGCTGGTTATAGCCAACCTATGTATGACTACTGTACCCTTATGATTATCATGCCATGCTTGTCATTATTGTCTTTCATAGGGTTCCAAGCTGGGTAGGATAACTGGTTGCTTCCATCTTCTGAAAGCTTGATTGCACCTTCTGGTACCAGAAAGCTAGTCCACAGGGAGGAGCTTTTCACATGAATTTCAGCTCAGGGATTCTGGACCCTGTGTCCGAATTGTATTGTATCTTCAGCATAGGGAATTACTTTCCAAACTTCTGGGGGCAACAAAGGGCAATAAACAGCCTATAATGTTTTAGGAGTTTCTTGGACAACCCAAACCAATTCAAAAGAAGTCTTCTCATGACTGGTATTGGAATTTTTGGTAGATAGTCTATGGCTCTTGTCAGGAAGCATTATCAGCCCAGACAGGAAAATTTTATTTAAACTATGTATGTATATTTAGACATCAATTACAGTTACTTAATAGTAGGATTATGACTTTTTCAGATAAATTGATGTTTTTAAGATACAAACATTTCATCATGCTACTATTGTGTTACTCATAAGAAAATAATTAACTTAATTTCTAAATTAAATTTTAAAGGCATTAAAAGAAATATGGCAGCAATGGGGCTCTGATAAAAAATAATGCAATTAATGACTCCATAGTTCTGTCACTGTAGCTATGCAACCTTATCACAAGACATGCTGGATGATTACTATCACTGCTACCTATTACAGATCTGTTTTTCATCACCTACCTGTCCTGTGCTCAGGCCGGATGGTATAAAAAACTGAGTGTGCTACCTTGTCCTGTTTTCTACTGAATTTGCCTAGGGAAATCAGCAGCAGGAAGTGGAGGGATAGAGTAAACTGAGGCCAGAAGCATACCTTTTGTCAGGACATCATGGGCTGGCTGACTCTTAAGCCTACAATCATAGTTCTTTTAATAGTCTCTTCTTTTCATAGTCTCTGTCTCCAAATGTTTCTAATGTGTCAAAATTCTTTAGATCTAAGAATGATAACATCTCCCAATGGTCACCAGCTTTAGGGTATCCTTCTAGTTTCCCTGCATGCTGCCAATACCTTTATACTCGTCTATAGTTAAAAAGTTTTCCAGTGTGAGAATGTCATCTATTATCTAGTGCAATTAAACCTGACACTCATACCTAATTAGGGTCCTACATATGGTTAAATGGCCTTTATGGCTGTTCTCTGATAGTCCTGAATTTCCATTCTTAGGCGCTAAAACTATAGTTTTAGTTCAAATAACTTGTGACTAGTTAATTTTTGGCTTAAAAAACACCAGAACTCCTAATTTGACTTACACAGGGTTTTGTTTCTTGTGGAGCTCAGGCTAATCGCCAACTGGTCATATATCTGATGGCCTTGAGTTCCTGATGTTTCTGCATATATTTCCTAAGCACTAGGGTGACAGGTGGGATCTACTACACTCAATTGATTGCTACAAGTTTTGTGTTTCTTTTCTCTTCTTGACAGGGTAGTCTTAATGTAGTCAGTGCACCTTTATAAGTGGATGATTACAATAAACGCTGCCATCATTTGAATGTATGTCCTTTATAGATTTGCCTAGTCAGGCCTTCACCAATGTCTGATTGTTCTTTCCACTGCGTGGACCTGTTCCAGCTCACTCAATATTTCTTCTTTTTAGTCTTTTCATCATAACAAGCCAGGTACTTGGAATCTCATGCATCTCACAGTGGATTTTATGGTGGGACATAGAAATACCTCATATATTGTCTGTTCAACCATAGTGATGCCTTTTTTTCATCCATAAAAGTTACAATGGAATAAACATGCAGCTACTGCCCACATTGAACAGTAGGGTTTCCTGTGATATGCCTTCTCTAATATGGTAAATTGGAGAAGGTTTTGGTTTTGGTAAATATTGGAAGGGTGCAATATCCAAAGATTTCCTTATTTCAAGCCACGGGTTTATTAAATATACATTGAGGATGATTTCATATGGCAAAAATGGCTTTGGAGCCTTAGCTGGTAGCCACCAACACCATTCAGAAGAGTTTAGAAACACATTTTCAAAGTGGCAGAGATTTGGGAGGGATGGTCATTTTGAAAGGACCACCACATGATTGAGCGCAGAGATTCATCACAATAGAAAAACCAGGCACATTGCTCTGATTCATCTAAATATACCACTTGTTCTCTCAAGGCTCTTAGAATTCCAAAAATACAATTTGAATTAAGCTGAGGTGGCACTGAACGTTAAGTTCTGAAAAGCACAGCCTCTGAAGTCTCAGGATGAAAGAGATCCATGGCAGCTACTATCTATCTACCAAGCTCAATGTATAATTGAATCCTGGAAAACAGCAATCACATACTGTCCTACTAGTGCTGCCCTAAATAGTTTGACTAACTATGAGCCTATGAATCACAAATTTCAATCTTCACCTTAGACTTCATCTATGGCTTTCATCTTCTGCCTAATGAGCCCTTTGCAACATGTCTGAGACTGAGATGATGCTTCACATTTCTCTTGCTCTCCTGAACTGTTTCTTGCCTCATTAAACAATGCTCTTGTCTATACAAATATACTGAGTCTTAAACAGCTTGGTTTATTCACATCCAGTGTATTAGAAAATGCTGTTAGCTCTTCCTTCTACAGATGGAACATCTTATAGAGCTTTTCCATTAGCTTGTGGAGCTCAACATGTAGTTTTGGAAACAGTCTTGTTCATATGGTAGTGATTCCCATGGAACCCCTTTGGGCCAACAATTCAATCAGATATAACTTAATTCTAGTACTAGGAGCTTTATTTGATGAGAAGTGATGTCCAGTTGGGATTCTGTCTCTCATTATTTGGTGATTTCTTTTGAATTGCCTTTGCATGTATGTTTTAGGAAGTTTCTGTTATATTGTTTATATAATATAGCCTCAAATGGTCCTTAGTTATGGTTGCTTCTCCTCCTATTCTCTGCCTCCTATTCCTCTTCTCTTCTCAATTATACAGAATGATGTTTTTCTAGTTCCATCCACTTACTTGAAAATTGCACTCCACCCTGCTCCATGTCCTGGCCACAGGACTCATCACTTATATTACTTATCTCAGACATTCTGATGGGTATAGGATGAAATGTCGAAGTAGTTTTGATCTGCATTTCTCTGATAACTAAGAATGTTGAACATTTCTTTAAAATGTTTGCAGACACTTGGAGTTTCCTATTTTGAGAATTCTCTATTTAGATTTGTAGTAATTGGTCTCTGGCCCAGTCTTTAGGGCCTAGCCTCAAGGTTTAGACCCACAGGAACACACAGATGCTTACATTAATTTTACACTGATTGGCCTAGGGCCCAGGCATATAACTTGCTAACTCTTTACCTTTAAACTAACACATCTTTCTCAGCCATGGGGCTCAATCCCTCTACATAGATCTGTTCCTCATTTTTAAATTAGGGTTTTTTTTAATATGCAGTTTTTTTAGTTCTTTATTTATTTTAATTATTAGTCCTCTTTGGCATGTATAGTTAGGGGAAAAAGTCTTACAGAAGCTTTGCAGTTTGATAATGTCTCATTTATTAATTATTGATCTTAGTACTTGTGCTAACAGTGTTCTGTTCAGAGAGTCCTCTCCTGTACCAATGAGTTGAAGGCTATTCCCTACATTCTTTTTTTTTTTTTTTTTT
>PVIH01001171.1:0-74376 GCA_004025045.1 Sigmodon hispidus | reverse complement strand
TTATTCTGAGTTTTTCTCCTTAATTTGATATTAGCCATGGGCTTACTGTAAACTGCCTTTATTATATTGAGGAATGTCCCATGCATTCCTTATCTCTCCAGAACTTTTATTTTAAAGGAGTGTTGGATTTGTCAAAGGCTTCATTTACATCTAATGAGATGATTAAGTGGGTTTTACGTTTCACTCTGTTTATATGGTAGATTATAATTATCAGTTGTCATACATTGAACCATCCCTGTTTCTTCAGGATAAAGCCTGTTTTATCATAGTTAATGTTCTTTCTATGGATTCTTGAATCCAGTTTGCAAGAATTTTATTGAAAATAAAAATGTATTTATCTTTCCATCTATATTCATAAGGAAAAGTGGTCTGTAGTTCTTTCTTTATTTGGTCATTTATGAGGTTTGGATACCAGGGTAACTAAACTCAAAAAATAAATTTGATGATGTTCTTTTTGTTTCTATTTTGTGGAATAATTTGAGGAGTCCTGGCATTCACTTTTTTTTGAATAATGTAGTAGAATTTTGAGATAAAACTATTTTATTCTGGTCTTCTATGGGTAGGGGCTTTTAAATAACTGCTTTTATTTCATTAGGAGTTATAGGTCTGTTTTAATTGTATATCTGATCTTGATTTAACTTTTGTAAGTGGTATGCAATTTTAAAATTAGCCAGTTCTTTCAGATGGAAGTATGTCTTTTAAAAAATTATCCAGATTTCCAAGCTGCCTGTTGCTAATGTACCCTTTTACAGTTTTACTTTTGTTAATTTTCTTTCCACTTTTAGTTAACTTAAGAGTTTGCCATTCATATATTTTCTCAAAGAATCAGCTCTTTGTTTCATTGATTCTTTGTAATTGTTTGTTTGTTGGTTAGTTGGTTTTTATTGATTTCAGCCCAAATTTGATTATTTATTGCTTTCTACACCTTTTGGTTGTTATTTCTCCTTTCTGTTCTATAGCTTTAATAGTGTGCTGTTAAGTTACTAGTATGAAATCTTTTCTATTTTCTTTTATTTAGGCATTTAGAGCTATGAATTTGCCCCTTAGGACCACGTTTAGTACTTTCCATAAGTTTAGGTATGTTTCATTTTCATTCAATTCTTAAAAAGTTGTATACTTTTTTTAAAATTTCTGTCTTGACTCATTTTTCATTCATTAGTGTCCATGAGCTCGTAAGCTTCCTGCTGTTTTTCTACTCAGCTTTAATTGTGGTGCTCAGCTAAAAAGCAGGATATTAATTCAATTTTCTTGTATCTGTTGAGACTTGCGTTGTGCCTGAGTGTATGGATGATGTTGGAAAAATTTTCATGAACTCCTGAGAAGAAGGTATATTCCTGTGCATTTGTGTGAAATGCCCTATAAATATCTATTATGTCCATTTAGTTTATGACAATAGCTCTGGCATTTCTCTGCTTATTTTTTGTCTGAACAACCTATCTATTAGTGAGAGTGGGTATTGAAGTCACTCTCTGTTGCTGTGTAAAAATCAATATGTGCTTTATGCTGTAGTAGACTTTCGTTTTCCTTTTCTTACATATTTTATATATTTATTTCAGTCAAGAATTTCAGATAGATGTATTCATTGGACAGGGTTTCCCACAATCTGTAGATGTCCATAGTGTGTTCAGTGGTGGTTTTCTGTTATGGTCTTTATTTCTTTGGTGAGGGGTAGTAGCCATGCTTTTATTAGGATAAAAGTTCTTGTTGCTGTGGTTGTCATTTTACTGTTATTTGAAACAGAGTTTGTCTGTGTAGCCATGGCTGTCCTGGAGTTCACTCTGCAGATCAGTCTGGTCTTGAACTCAGAGATCTGCCTGCATCTACCTCCAGAATGATGGCTAGATACAGTGAAGATAAATACTAAATATTTTAATACTAACCAACTTTTATTGATTATTATTGTTTTGCATTTCCTGTGCTTTGTACTTTATTAGAATTGTTGTTAAAAAAAAGAAAATTGAAACTAACATTACCATAGTGCTTGAAAGATGAGTAAAGTACCAGGTTCTGCAGTATCTTGACATTAAGGTATAGTCTTTAATTCAAGACTTTAATTATATTTGGGTATTTAATCCCAACAGTATCATCAACTGAATAGGTTTCAATTTCTTCAACTATAAAAGAAAGTAATGAATCATATTTTTCACTCATTCAAATTATATTTTCTACTTATAAAAATAAATATAAAATCAAGCTTATAAATGATTTTAAATAGAAATATCAGGAAATCAGCTACAATGGTGCATCTTTTCATTATACAGGAATCTATAATTGTTTTACCTTTTTAAAATTTTTTTTAAACAATCCATTTTTATCATATTATTTCCTTTACTCCAATTTTACCTACCTCTTCTCCCTACTCACCCAACTTCAAGTACTTTTTTTTTAGGAAGCAAGAAACAAAAAAACTAAAAAAGCAAAGATAAGTATCAACCATGGGGTTCATTTTATATTAGCCAACTACACATGAGCATTAGACTGCCCTGAAGTGTGTTAAAATACCCAATATAACTCCATTTTTAAAAAAGCTGATTTTTTTTCCTCTTTTAGAAGCTATCAATTTCAAACAGCTTATTAGTCAGGAGTGGGACTTTTCTGGTTTGAACTTGTACAGCTCTTATATTGTCTCAATTTCTGTGAATTCACAGGCAAAACATCCCTGTTTGGTCTAGAAAACACTGTTTTCTTTGAGTCATCTACTACTTAAAGCTCTTAGAATCTTTTTGCTACCTCTTCCATGTAGACTCCTGAGCCTTAAGAGAGATGCCAGAGAGACCAGCAAAGAAGCCAGTAGATGCAGAGGGCAACTATGCTGCTCTGAGAAAAAGTATCACATGGCTGAACAAGATAAGAATCATGGGTTAGGTTAAGAGCAAGAGCAAGCTAGCAATATGCCAGAGCCATAGACTGATCAGCATAAAATTTTAAAAAGAGAGAGAGAAAGAAGGGATGTAATTAAGACATTCCATTCAGAGCTGAGCACTCCAAAGTCTCTCATTCTCTGCATATTGTCCTACTCAGTGAACTGTAAGAAGCTGCTTCCTCAGTAAGGGTTGAAGGATGCACCAATCTATGGGTAGAACAATATGTCCTAAGAAACTATTTGGTTTTTATGCTCATTCAGCAGAATAACTACAATATGCTTTTCCCTAGAGCTTATCTTATGAACTCTGGTACCCTTTAATTTGGTGCACAGATGTTTACAATTGCAATATACTCTTGATAGATCTTCCTTTGGTGAGTATGTTAGTCCTTCCCTATCACTTCTGATTAGTTTTAATTTGAAGTCTATTTTGTCAGATATTAAAATAACCACACTGGCTTCTTCTTAGATCATTTACTTGAAACACCTTTTTCCATCTTTTAACTAGTCTGACGTGATGTCTGTCCTTAGTGCTGAAGTATGTTTATTGGATGCAGCAGAAAGATAGGTAACTCTTTTAGAATCTATTTTGTTTGTCTTTTTCTTTTATTTATTTAGAAAGGATTTCCCATATACACTGCTGCTCCTCTCCTGCCCCTTCTCCCAGTCCTTCCACAGCCTCTCCCCTCACGCCTCCTTCTTCACTCACCAGAGAAGGCAAGGAATCCCAAGATGAGTCAATTCAGTCTGGCATATCCATTTGAGGTAGAACCAAGTCCCTCCCCAAGTATCAAGACTAAGAAAGGTGTTTCCCCACTAGGTATGGGCTCTTCTGTTGCCCCCCACCCCTTCAACCTCCAACCTCACCACCATCTACCATCCCTTTCTTCCTTCTCACCTCCCCTTGCTCCCCATATGATCACAATTTTCTCAGGAGATCTTCTCTGTTTCCCCTTCCCAGGAAGTCTATGGATGTCTCCCTTATCTTTCTCCTGTTACCTAGCTGCTGGATAGGTGTGGATTGCAGCCTGGTTATTCTTTGCTGTATGTCTAAAATCCACTAATGAGTGAGTACATATCATGACCATTGATATTAAGGAATATTAGTAACCAGTGATTATTAATTTTTGTTATTTTGGTGGGACTATGCATGTGTTTCCCTTCTTTGGCCTTTTCTCTATGAGATTATCTATTGCTTGGGGCTTCATGTGTGTTTCTGGCTTTAAGTTGGAGTTTTCCTTCTAGTATTTTCTGTAGTCCATTACTTGTAGACAGGCATTGCTTAAATCTAGTTTTGTCATGAAATATCTTGTTTACTTAATCTATGGTAATTGATAGTTTTTCTGGGTAGAGTAGTCTGGGTTGGCAACCTTGGTCTCTTAGTGTCCTTATAACATCTGACTAGGACCTTCTGGCTTTCATTATTTCCATTGAATAATCTGGTGTTATTCTGTTGGGTCTGCCTTTATAATTTACTTAGCCTTTTTTCTTTGTAGCTCTTAATATTTTTCTTTATTCTCTAGGTTTAGTGCCTTGATTATTATGTGGCAAGCAGATTTTTTTGGTGGGTCTAGTCTATTTGGTGTTCTGTAAGCTTCTTATATCTTTGTAGCCATTTCCCTCTTTAGGATGGGAAAGTTTTCTTCTATGATTTTGTAGAATATATTTTGTGTGTCTTTCAGCTGGTATTGTTCTCCTCCAATTCCTATTATTCTTAGGTGTGGTCTTTTCACAGTGTCCCATATTTCCTGATGTTCTGTGTTATATCGTTTTGGGTTTTAGTGTTTTCTTTCATGTACCTGTTTCTGTTATTGAATATTCCATACTAGAGAGAGATTCTTTCTTCTCTCTCTTGAGTTCTGTTGATTATGCTTGCATCTGTAGTTCCAATAAGTTTCTTCAGATTTTCTATTTCCAGCAATCCCTCGGTTTGTATCTTTTTATTGTTTCTAATTCATTTTTTAAATCTTCAAATGTTTCCTTCACCTATTTAATTGCTTTTTTCTTGGTTTTCTTTATTTTCTTTAATAGATTTGTTGATATCTTTCAATCTTTTGTTTGTCTTTTTCTCTTTCCTTAAAGGAATTTTTATTTCCTCTTTGAAGGCTTCTATTATCTTCATACAGTTGTTTTTAAAGTTGTTTCCTTCTGCTTCTTCTACATTGTCATGTTAGGTCTTGTTGTAGAACCACTAGATTCTGGTGATGCCATATTGTTCTTTATGTTGTTATATGCATTCTTGCACTGGCGTCTGCTCATTGCTTCCTCAGATCAAGGCAGGATTTGTCTGTATCTGCAGGAGTTGATCTTAGTATAATCTGTTCTGGCTGTGTCTGTGTCTCAAGAAGCCCCTCTTGGTCCAATCTGGGATCTTGGTGCACTGGGAGGTAGTGTATGCTATGTCACAGTGAGCTGTTCTTGGTGCAATAGGAGCTGGCTAATTCTGTGTCTCAGGGATCCAATCTTGGTCCAATATGAACTCTTGATCCAGAAGGAGGTCTTGATCCTATAGGAGCACTTGATCCAATCGGTGCTGCTGAATTGTGGGTCTCAGGTATCTGCTCTTGATTTAATAGATGTTGTGAAACTGTGAGTCTCAAGTAGCTGCTGAAGTAGTCAGGTGATAGGACAGATGGACGTTGAAGCGGGACTTGTAGATGAGGGTGTCCAGCAAACTAGGTTTTAATGGGAAGTTCTGGCCTGTATGGTTTTTCACTACTGGCCTCGATTCAGGGGAAAGATGAGTAAAGCTAGTGTCCTAAGGGTTGTGTTCGAAGGCCTAGGTCACAGAGAACAGGGTCTCTGGCTGGGCTGGGTAAAGTGTCACTCACCTCTTGAACTAATAGGTGCTGAGGAACTGTGGGTCTCAGGTAGCTGCTGAAGTTTCAGGGTGAGAGAAAGGCTTGGGTGGCATTTGTAGATTAGGGTGTCCAGTGAACTGGACTTTAATGGGAAGTTCTGACCCACAGGGTTTTTCCCTGCTGGTCTGGATTTAGGGAAAAGATGGGTCCTGTGTCATTTTTTGGGTGGGGGGAGGAACCGAGGCCATTAATGTTGAGAGTTATCAATGAGCAGTGCTTATAGATTCCTGTTGCTATTTTCACTATTGTTTGGGTTTGGTTTTTTTTCTTTCCCTCTTTTGACTTGCTGGTGTGCTATTACTTATTCCTTGTTTTCTTTTGCATGTGAATATTCTTTTATGTTGAGGTTTTTCTTCTTGCACCTTCTAGAGTGCTCAATTTGTAGATAGTTACTGCCTAAATTTGCTTCTATCATGGAATATCTTTCTCCATCTCTTGTGACTGAAAGTTTGCTGTGTGTATTGGATGGCTGGGTTGCCATCTTTGATCTCTAAGCATCATAGTTTATCCAAGCCCTCCATCTTTTAGAGTCTCCATTGAAAAGTTTGGGGGCTGGAGAGATGACTCAGAGGTTAAGAGCACCGTCTGCTCTTCCAGAGGACCCGGGTTCGATTCCCAGCACCCACATGGCAGCTAACAACTGTCTGTAGTTCCAGTTCCAGGCAAACACCAAGGCAAATAAATAAATAAATAAAGGGTTTTTTTTTTTTTAAAAAAAAGAAAAGTCATATGTTTTTCTTTTGTTTTATGTTGTTTTGCTTTTATATTTCTGCCTTTATATCTTATTTATTCTTTTTCCCTTACAGCTTTTAACATTTTTTGTCCTGAATGTTTAGGTTTCTTTGGTTAATATATATCAAGATAAATTTCTGATCCAGTCTATTTGGTATTCTGTATGCTTCTTATAGCTTGACAGGCATCTTTTTCTTTAGGTTAAAAAATTTTTCTTCTATGATTTTGTTGAAAACATTTTCTGGGCATTGGATCTGGATTTCTTTTTCATTCTCTATCTCTATTATTCTGATCTCTGTTCTTTTCAGTGTCTCAGGTTTTCTGGATGTTTTGTGTCTGGATTTTTTTTTTTTTATTTAACATTTTCTTTGACTATCCACTTTTCCATAGTGTCTTCAATGCCTGAGATTATCTCTTTCATTACTTCTACTCTGTTAATGAGACTTGCTTCTAAGTTTACTGTAAGAGTTACTAAATTTCTTATTTTCAGATTTTCCCAAGTTTGGGTTTTCTGGGTTGATGTTTCACTTGCAGAATTTTGGCTGCTTTTCTCATTTCAGTCCACACTTTGTGATTTTATGGATTTCTGTAAGCATCTACTCACCTCCTCTTTAGGGACCTGAACATAACCATAAAGGCTATTCTCAAGTCCTTCTCTTATTCTTCAGCTATGTTGCCATTCTAAAGCCTACTTTGGTGGGGTTGGTAGCTTCTAGTGGAGACATATTGCCCTAGCTCTTACTATGTTTTTACATTGGTATTTATGCACCTGCGCATAGGATGACTCTAATTCTAGGTGCTGATTTCTGGTCTGATCTCTGTTGCTTGGGTATTTTGTTCCTTGATTTTTGTTGCCCTCCATGGTTCTTAGGATTATAGGATGGGTGGGTGCTGCCAGGTAGGAGATTCTTCTGGGATCCTGATAGGTGTGGCCACTGGAGACTGCAAGTAAAATGTGTATTTAGGTACTGAAAATTGACACAAAAGAATGGGGATGGGATGGGAGGGGTGTGGTCTGAAGGTGTCAATAGGAAAGAGAAAAGCGAGTGTCACTAAGTTCTGCTTAGTTCCCTGGGAATAGGGAAAGGGAGTAAGGAGAGGTAGCCTGCTACAGGGTTGGAGATGAGACTGGGAGACTGATTTTGGAGATCAGGAAGAAGAGTGCAGATCTGAAGCTAGTCTAACTGTTTTTCTGGCCTACTTGATTCTCTGGCTGGCTTGGCTAGAGTCAGGAGCTAGGGTAACAGGCTGAGTGAAAACAAAGGGTTCGGGGGAAATTTTGGGAGATCTGTTGATGTGTCTCAGGTGGGAGCAGGTGGTCTGCTATGGAGTTGGTGTAAGTCTGGGACATGGACTTGTAGAAGAAGAGGGAGAGGTGCAGATCAGATGTGAGGCTATTTGCTTCCCCAGCAGCAGTGGCTGCTGCTTTCTAGAGAATGCCTACTGGAGGTAAGGTAAGAAGGGTGGAGGGGAAGATCTGTGTGATCAACTGGAGGTGGGTGTAGAGATGGAGGCAAGGCAGCAGCAGGTGGTTTACTGCTGAACTGTGGATGAGACCAGAGAATTGGTTTTGGAGGAAAGGAGGGAGAGGGGAAGATCTGCAGTTAACCTACCTGCTCCTATGGCTGGAGTGCAAGTTAATCATCCTTTTCAAGCTGGCATTACCCCATGGACAATTTTATCATCTCTTGTACCAAGACTGCTGGCCAAAAAAAATCCAGATTCGGCAATTACAGTACTCTCCTAAGGAGCCATTTGATGTTCATAAACCTCTAAAAAATACCATCTAGGGAACAAGGAGACTTGGGCAGTGTACAGATGCATTATCTCAGACAGCTTGAGAGGGCTCCTAAGAGTAGGCTGTGTCACATAATATCATAATGACCTGTCCATTTCTCATTAGAAGGAAGCTGTGCCCCCAGCAGAAGAAACTATTTTGAAAGCTCTTTCATGAGCCTGGTTTTTTACATTCTTATCATGATCTTGTAGCAGGAATATGAGATTCTAAAAGATAATTTCTAATATCAAGGCAAACAATAAAAAATATCCCATGCCTCCTAATCATAGAATTAGAAAATGAGATTTAAAAGAATGTGAAGGAAGAAATTGCTGCAGAGAATACATCAAGTTTATTTAAAGCAAATCTTTAACACTCTTGGACTTAATAAGCTAAAAGAGTAGATAAAATACCATGTCTCACTTGTTATGTGTTATATAACATGGTTGACCCTGAGGAGGAATTCAGAAATTGGTAGTTATTATCTTTCTAATCTCTATGATGTTGGCTAAAATCATAAACTTAATATCTCATATATAAGTTAAGTTCTGGCTAATATTAGCTATGAGAATAAACCAGACATAGCCCCCACTGATCTTTCTTTTGCCAATAGAACCAATAAACAGAATAAATCAATAATGTGTGTTGTGTGGTATGCAGTGCTTCATCTGTGTCTAATTAAGAGTCACACTATGCCATTTAGTGTAAATGAGGAGATAGGCTTGGTTTCTCATTCCCATCTATTCACATGGCCACCCTGGAGACTTCATCCAGTGTCCTCTAGTGTCAATTTCCTTGTCTAAAAAATGGGGAAAATATCTATGATGATGATTACCAGAGTTCCATGAGGTCATAGAAATTTATGATGTTTAGTCCATGCTTGTCATATGCACACACATGGCTCAGCATTCAGTTATTCATTCAAAAATATTATAAAGCATGTGCTATTATCCAAACCTTTGGGAAGCTAAGAGTTATGTTAGCAGAGATTTACACATAGTACTTTGGAAAACATAAAGTGTGACACTGCAGTATATGCAATGAAGGGTGACATTGCATGAGTTAAACCCACCCACATTGGGAGGGGCAGAAAGCTTTCCAGAAGCTTTGGTATTCAAGATGAGACCTGAAAGGATAATAAGAATTACATATACATGTATGTGCCAGTGGAGGTCGCAGAGGTAGTGGTAGTAATTAGTGGGTAGGACAGTCCTAGCAGAGACAAGAGAATATTCTCTATAGAGAATGTACAAAGACCTAGAAACAAAACCAAACAATCAAATAGCCAAGAGCATCTCAGAGAATCTGGAGATGGTGAAGGCCATCAATAAATACTGAATCAATTAGTCAACTAGGCATAGATAGGTTGGATGCTCTGTTTTCATAACTTGGCTACGTTTTTATGGTATGTCTCTGATACTTGCTACATGTCCTTGAAAATATCTTCATACCCAGCCAAAAGTAATGGTTAAATCAAATGCTTAGTGTGCCTAAGTTCAAATCCCAGCTATTTCACTCACTATTGGACATTGCTTATAAACCTCCAGTTTTCTTTGTTGTAAAATAGATACTTTATAAGGTGCTTATGTGGATTTAGTTAACTATTATAGTAGCTGGCCAATGTGTGTTATCAGCATAGCAGTTATTCTTCCCTAAGACTTTACTGCATGTATTTTTGCTTTAATACCAGACATGGATCTGTGGCTCTGGTGGTGTGATCTTGAGAAAGATGTTTAATCCTTGTCATTATTTTAGTTTGTAAGTGCATAAATGAAAATGATCAACACCGTAACCTCCTTAGTTTATTATGAACATTCAATGGGTTGGTCTTCATAAAGCATTTAGATCACAATTGGTATTTTAAAATTAGTACAGTTATTATTATGCTGTTTGTGTTTTTTGGCTTGGAATAAGAAATTGGGACTGAGAAAGTATGTAAGAAATGTAAAAATGTAGCTAACCAAGAGCTGTAGTGACATGGAAATAGGTAATTTTCTATTATTTATGTAATCATTAGCACATATGTGAAATGTTTGCATACTTTCATTATATTAAAATAGCAGCATCTAATGTAACTGGCCACTAAGCATTCTCTCTGCCTTGCATCTTACTCAGTTTTACTAATTCTAAGTTACTCAGTCTTGCCTTTGGTAGAACACAAAGAAGAACGTGACATGCTTCCTAGATAATTAGTATCTTACTATCCCAACACCAAAAAACATCTACAATCACAGTTTCAAAAAGTTAGTAGTTAAAAATGGACTCAATCTTGACAGGCTCAAAGCAGTTTGAATAATCAAAGTCAGTTGTAGAGATAAATAAAAGCCACTGAACCAATCCTGATTTAGAGTTTAGGGAATTTATTCTTCTAAGAATATGTAATCCCAGCATCTCTGTGGGACTCATTGGTAAGGGAGGAATGCAATATACATATAGAATGCTAGGCATTCAAATGGTGAAACCTTTAACACCTTAATTAAGTTGCAAAGGTAATGTTCTCTGCATGAATAAGATCCATAAATGTATAATAATGGCCTCAGATTGATAGCTGGACAACAGATATGTGTCATGTTCTGACATAAAGCTGAGAGCAGAGTTCACTAGGGCTGAGTTATGTCACATGCCTTCAATTGAAAAAATATGCATACGTATTAGCTATGATACACACAGAATACTCTGTAGTATAATAAAGATTTTCTTTTATAAGTCATAAATTGCTTTCTTTCTAATGAATTACAATGATCACTTTCTTTGGTTAAGCATGAATCTTGTTCCTGTCTTTTATATAAGGCTATGTTTTTACCTTTAACATTTACCTACAAAACTTTCTCTAGGGCCCTGAACTATAGACACATCTACAATAAAAATGAGATGAAATATACCTTGGCTACCCTACAGCCAGTAATTATGATGTTAGCTACCAAGTAAGTTTTACAAAAATTTTTATTCAGACAGTAAGTTCCCAAATGCTCATGACTTGCTTGTTTCTTTTGTCTTTTCTTTCATTCTTATCTTATACTATTTTTAGGCATTCCAGGTAGGAATTGCTTAAGCAAGTTAATATTCCTTGCATAACCATAAGGAAGTTGTATTTAATTTTTTCTTTATGTTATGAAAAAGGGAGTAGGTATTTTCAAAGCATCTGTAGTTATATTTTTACTAGGAAACTTGGGCATTTGAGCTTATAACACATATATCTACTAAATGGAGCTCATGGGTAAAATAAGTGACCTTGGAAGATCTTCCTGGAAGTCTTGTTGAGCTGGACTCTTGCTGAGAGGATGAAGCGAGATTCAGAACTACTGCCAGCCAGAGTTATAATATTTAGCCTTTGCAAACTATTTTGACAGTCCTCAAGATTACCAGTCTATAAGGTTCCCTCACTCCTGCCTTGGGTCATAGCAGCATCTTTACTTGAGTTATTACTGAGCTCATCTAAATTTTACCTTGTTTTGGTTTATCATCCCCTGATAAATTATATATATATGTCATACTCATTTAAGCCTCTTCTAAAGAAAAACAGACATGCACATGCAACGCATACACACACATGCTCAAACACACATATCCTCTCACACATTCATACACACAGCTATAGTTGCATATCCACATGCATCCTCATACATGCACACAAATGTTGATTAAAAAGTACTCTAATTTACTAGCTCTTAAAACTTCTTTAAATTTCAAAATTGATGCTCTTTGAAAACATTTGAAATTTATATTCTCTGGCTTTACTTGGAAGATCAGTTAAACAATGGATGAAAATAATTATTTAGTTACCACTTATCCTTTTTCTGTGTTTCTTCAGTCTCTTTATATATTTTCATTTTTGCCAAACATAACATAGAAGATGATACTGAGTCTTTAACTAAATGAAATTACATTATTGTTCATTTGGGAAGTGAGAACATTAAAACTTAAGTTGACCCTCAACAAATGCTGAGATTTGTTTTATATAATTGGATTGAATTGGCTGAGTCTATCATTTTTCACTATTATGAGCCCTTGATTGGACTGAACTTGCACTATTTTTTATTATTATGCTATTCTGACCAAACACCTGGCAAAATCAGTTTAAGAAAGACAAGACTTATTTTGTTGCCTTGGCTTGAAGAGGTTTAATACATCATGATTTAGAAGGCAGGGGTTCCATCATGGTGGGAGCAGGCAACTGAGACTGCCTACCTCTACATAAAATAAGAAGCAGAGAAAGGAGAATCCTGAGGGTTAGTGGATCTGCTCCATTTCTCCTTTTATTCATTCATTCTAGGGTCCGAAACTATTCCGAGGTGCTGCTCACATTCAAGGTCAATTTTGCCCACTCTGTTGATCCTGTTCGAAAATTTTCTCAGACATACACAAAGTATATATCATCAATGCACTAGGGTTTACTTAATGTAATAAATTTAACAAACAAAATTAGCTATGACAAAGTCAGGAAAAAAGTAAATGTTACTAGTAATAATATGTTCAACTGCCTCTTTTTTTGTTCCTTAGTAGAAAGCATAATGTCTACACATGTACCTCCTCAGTTTAATCCTACTTTACTATGACTAAAGGGTTTTGTTAAGAAAAAGAAGAAGAAGAAGAAGAAGAAGAAGAAGAAGAAGAAGAAGAAGAGGAAGAAGGAGGAGGAGGAGAAGAAGAAGAAATAATTATTTCTGGAATAAATATATTCTGGACTCTGGAATCTGATTATATGCTGTGATTTCAAAAGTACTCTAAACAAGACACATAGCTGCTCATGTAAATCAATTAGTTATGAAATGTGGCCTATATAACTGCCTTGTTTAATGAAGTTTTCTCTCATTTTTCATGGCAGAAGCTATCAATAACAGCTTTATAGTTCAGAACCACTTCTTATGTTTAAAGAAGAGGCATCTCTCTCCTTTAGAATATAAATTATATCCATCTAAATACTATACTACTTCATATGAAAACATGCACATACACACACACAATTTGAAACAATCCTGAATAATGAAAGAACTGTCAGAGGTAACACCAGTCCAGATTTCAAGTTATACTACAGAGATATAGTAATAAAATCAGCAGGTATTAGCATAAAAACAGACATGTTGATCAATGGAATAGAGTTGAAATTCCAGACATAGTTCTATACACATATGGAAACCTGTTTTTAACAAAGAAGTCACAAATAAAAGTACACTAGAGAAAAGACAAGATCTTCAATAAGTGTGTGATAATTTAAATGAAATTGGTCTCCATAATCTCCTAGACAGTGGCACTATTAGAAAGTGCTGCTTTGTTGGAGTGAATATGGCCTTGTTGGAGGAAGTGTGTCACTGTAAGGGTGGGATTTGAGGTTTCCTATGCTCAGGGACCACCCAATGTCTCAGTCAATTTCTCATTATCTGCAAGATGCAGGACTCTCAGCCACTACTCCAGTACAACCTCTGCCCTTATGTCACCATGCTCTCCAACATGATGGTAATAAACTGAACTTCTGAAACTGCAAGTGAGCCACCACAATTAAATGTTTTCCTTTATAGGAGTTGCTATGGTCATGTGTTTCTTCATAGATATAGAAACCCTAACTAAGATAAAAGTTGATACCAATGACTGGGGTTTTGCTGTGATAGGTCTTACCATGTTTTTGTTTGGAGGAATATGGACTTTGAGAGTTTGGGGTAGAAAAACAGTGGGATGCTTTAAGCAAGGCTCAATGGGTTGTACTACTAGAAGACAGTGGTGCTGAATGTGTTTTGATGAACTGTGGAGATCAAGAGACTTCAGAGAAGAAGAATTTGTATATATGGTCTAAAGACTAGTCTTCTGATATTTGTTTTTTTTTTTAAAGTGTATTTTGCCCTTGTCTGAAGAGTCTGCCTAAGGATAAAGTAAAAAAACTTGAATTAATTCCATTGGCAAAGGAAATCTCAAAAAAGCCTAGTATAGACTCTGTCATATGGTTCTTCATGGTAACTCTAATGAAGATTTATAATGAAAAGGAGCAAGCTGACCAGGGTAAATTGCAAAATGTAAGTATTGAGGATAAAAAGAATATCAGGAAGTAGAATACAGCTAAATCCTGTGTTGAAGAAGATAAATGGATTAGAATGGAGTGGTGGCCTCAGGGTAATATCTTACCCAGCTAAATTCCAACCTGTAAAAAGGAATAACAGCCACAAAAAAGCTTAGAGCCCTATGTGGTGGTGGAAGTCTTTAATCTCAGCACTTAATAGGAAGAGGCTGGCTGATATCTGAGTTAGAGGCCAGCCTGATCTAGAGATCCACTTGTAGGACAGACAAGTTTAGGCAGTGAAAGACAGAAAGCTAGAGAAGACATAAGTAAACAAGGGAGCCATGTTCCAGCCCCAGCAGCCAGCCAGGCAGCTTTAGCCACATAGTTCTGGATTTAGTGTTAAGGACAGAAGGGAGTTATGGAATGAAGACAATGTGTCAGGGGTATGCTTAAATGGAGGCCTAAAGAGGCTATTGCATGAAGCTATGAAGTTGAACTCTGAATTACCCAAAGATGCTAGAGATGCCAGAACCATGAGATGTCTGCTGAGGAGAGCTGCTAACAAGGGGTGGAACCAGCCCAAGAGAAAGAAGTATACTGTGGTCAACAAGCCTGACAGGACTGGAAGTTCTGAAGAATATTTTTACATCAGATATAGAGATGTAGAGTTTGGAGTTTGCTTAGCTGGTATTAGGTCTTGCTTTGCATGAATCTCAAAAGAGACTTTGAATTCTATACTTTAAAACATTGCTAAGATTGTGATAGACCATGAACACTTTGGAAGTTGGACTAAATGTAGTATGCATTATGATATTGTTACATGTTTAGGAGGTCAGGGAATGGAATGTGTTAGTTTGAATGTAATTGGCACCTGTAATCTCACAGGGAGTGGCACTATTGTAAGGTATGGCTTTGTTGGCGTGTGTATAGCCTGTTTGGAGGAAGTATGTCACTGTGGAGGTGGGATTAGAGGTTTTCTATGTTCAGGATACTGCCCAGTGTTTCATTCTACTTCCTGTTGCTTGCTAGATTTAGAACTCACAGCTTCTACTCGGCACCATATCTATTGCACACTGCCCTACTTTCTACTAATGGACCAAATTTAAGCTGGCACCTCTATTAAATGCCTTCACTCATAAGAATTGTCATTTTCATGGTATTTCTTCATAGCAATAGAAAACTTAACTAAGACAAATGGTCCTGGTCAACCTAAATAGCTACATGTAAATATATGAAAATGATCCATATTTATCACTCTGCACAAAACTGATGAAAAATCTCAATGTAAGACCAGAAAACTTACATCTAATAGAAGAGAAAGTAGAAAATAATCATGGTATAGGAAAAGACTTTTTGATCAGGATCCTAATAGGACAATCTTTAAGATAAACAACCAATAAATGAGACTTCATAAAGGAAAAAGGCTGCTGTACATGAAAGGACACCATAATTTGATCAAAGCAACAAATTTTAGAATAGAAAAGGAATCTTTATAATTTCATATCTGAAAGGGGTAAAGATCTAGAATATACAAAGATCTAAAAAAACAATATAAAAAATACCCTTCCAAAAAATGGGGTGCTGTGCTGACTAGTGTTAAGTCAACTTGACACAATTATATGAAAGGAAAAAAACTTCAACTGAGCAAATGGTTCCATGAGGTCAGGCTGTAAGCCAGCCTATATGGCATTTTCTTAGTGTGATTTATGTGGGGGCCCAGCCCATTGTGGGTGGTGCAATCTTTGGAATTATGATCCCACTCTATAATAAAGCTGGCTGAGCAAGCTACGGGTGCAAGCCAGTAAGCAGCATTCCTCACTGGTCTCTGCATCAGCTCTTGCCTCCAGGTTCCTGCACTACTGCTTTTGATGACGAATTGTTCTATGTAACTGTGAGTGAAATAAGCTCTGTACTAAGACAGGCAGATGTTGTATACTGCATGGTGACCATTGCTACTTGACAAAGTTCCAGGATTTCAGCATTACAGGTCACACTTCTCCAGTACTTTTTTTCTTTTATTTTTTAATGATTCTCACACTGTTAATGCCTTTCCTTTTGAAAAATTTTGTATGGGCTTGGGTAAAGGATTAAAATGTGTGCAGTGGTATATTCTCTAAACAAAATAATTCTCTAGAAAAAAATTTTCACCACTGTGGAACTAGGGATTCCAATTACCCTCCAAATTACACCACAAACAGGAAAGTTAGAAAGTTACTGGATGCACCCAATCCCAACAAAAAAATGCCTACAATTCAGATTTCAAGTTGTAGGCCATTAAGGGCAAGAGTTCAGTTAATAATTACAAAGAAATCAGAATGGTCTGATGTAGGCAGAAGTTTCTGTGTCTGGAAGCTATTCTCAAATAAACACTCAGAGGCTTATATTAATTATAAATGCTGTGCGAATAGCTCAGGTTTATTACTAACTAGCTTTTATAACTTAACTCATTTCTGTTAATCCATGTACTGGCCTTGGGCTCATTGCCTTTACCCATTTTGACTCAGGCTGGTGACTCTTCTGACTCTGCCTTTCTTCATCCCACCATTCTCAGTTTGTCTTTTCTGACTAACCTGATCCTGTTCAGCTATTGGCCAGTCAGCTTGTTCATTAAACCAATCATAAATCTTCACAGTATACAAAAAGATTTTCAACAACAGTCGTGTATAATGGAAAAAGAATGAGGTCAACAGGCCCATAGAATAAGAGTAAAAAAAGGTATCTATTCCCCAGAACTCCTTTACCCAAGGTCTTTTCTGCATTTCATTTGATATGAGTCTCTATGCTCTTGGGAAGTTAAGGAAAGTTCCTGCTTGATAAAGTAATCATTCTTCTTATTTCTAGCAGAAGAAATGTGTGGTCCTTCCATTAACATATGACTGGTGCCTATTGTCAAGGTCAAGAGTGGTTTCTTCAACCCCTGATCTCAAACCTCACCCTAGTTTACATGCCCCCTGTCTTCCTAGTCTGATCAGTAACTGTAATCTGATCAGTATAAAAAAATGTAATATTTTCTCAATTAAATGCTGCTGGCAGTCATCCTGATTTACCTCAGATCATGCTGTTGGTCTCATCCTTCTCTTCCCCTGCTGACTCCATACATCCTCTTTGGGACCAGAACCCTTAGCTGAAGCAGGTTTTCAGCAGGTAGAGAATTAAACAGAGTTCTCAAAGGATGAAACATAAATTGCTGAGAAATCCTTGAGAATTGCCTGGAGTGGAATGCTGAACTAATCTACCTTGGAACATCTTGTTCTTTCTGGGGAGAGGATGGGGGGATGGGGAGAAGAGAGACTGGGAGGGGTCGGGAGGGAGAAGGAGATTGAGCAAGAGGATACATGGATTAAAAATGAGCCTTTATTCTATAAAAATAAAATAAAATAAAAGAATTCATAGCAAAAATAATGTTCAGATCTTAAACTATTAGGAGAATGTAAATTAGAGCAACTTTGCTATTTCATCTTACCCAGCCATAATGGACAAAATCAACAAAAATAAGTGTTGACAGGAGAGGCAAGCAAAGTTATATAGAAAGGGGAACACTTATTCATTGCTGGTGGGAGTGCAGATAGGTACAGCCACTATGTAAATTAGTGCAGCCATCCCTTAGGAAGCTAGGAATAGGTCTGTCTCAGGATTCAGCTACTTCACTCTTGAAATCTACACAAAGGATTCTATGTCTCACTGAGAAGACACTTACTCATCCATGTCCAGTGCTATTCTTTTATTTATAGTAGCCAGAAGCTGCAGACAGCCTAAATGTTCACTAGCTAATGAGTAGATAATGAAAATGTGGTACATTTACAAAATAGAATATCATTCAGCTATTAAAAAATATTAAATTATTAAATTCTTAGGAATATGAATGAAGCTAGAAATAGTCATCCAAAGTAAGATTATCCAGACACAGAAAGATAAACATTGCATGTTTTATATGTGGCTGCTAGCCTTATGCTTTTGATGTGTGTATTTCATTTAGAGTTTCCACAGAAGTAAGGTAGCTAGCAAGGAACCAGAGAGGAGAAAAAGAGCATCCAAGGAAGGGAAAATATAAAATGTAATGTTAGAAATAAATAGGAAAGGATTATGGAGGGCGGAAGGGTACCAGAAGAGAGACACTAAAATCTGTTTGAATATATATATATATTTTTATATATATATTTATATATTATATATATAAATATATATATTTATAATCCCAATACTATAGAAGCTTTTAAAATATATACATATATAAATGGAATTTAAATACAGTCACCATATAATGGGGGAGATAATAAATATCATATGCTAGAAATCATGTGAACAAATAACATGTCCATTATCAATAATGGTTTATACTTTTTTAAGACATTGGCTAAAGGGGTTCCATATATTTCCACCAAATATGACAGCCAGTGCTATTGATTACCCTCCACAATCTAACAATAAGCACCTATTGTTGAAGAAATTATATAATTATGTTATTGAATATTATGAAATATTTTTGCTCATGTGTGAATGAGTGGAATGTGTGTGCATGAGTGTGAGAAGGCATATATATATGAATAAATTATATGGCATGCGTGAATGCATGTGTAAGAATGTTAGAGCATGTGTATTCAGATTTTTTTGTGTGAATATGAAGTTGTATGAGTATGCATGTGTATGAGAAAGTGTGAGTGTAAGCATAGATGCATATGAGATATAGTATGTGTTTGTATGTGTGTGTGTGTGTATGATTGTGTCTGAGTAAAATTTTGAGCATGTGAATGCTTGTGTGTGCTGTAAATAGTCTGTGATTGCAGAGACAGACTTATATATTCTGCAATTAAATATGCATATGAGATAAAACATTGTCTTAGCCTTATCCTAGTAAAATAGAGCTGATTCTTTACTTGGTAGATTCAAGACCAAGCAACAAAGATGTAAATGGTAATAGAACCATACATTCAAATCTTCATTAGTTCTTCATGATACCTGTTACCTGGTGGACTATGAGAATTGATGAGCACACAAATGAATGAAGAAAGGAGGAAATTACCCACGAGAAAACATAGGGTAATCATTTCAACTTTACATATTGAGAACAATATATCGATGTAATTCTGTGTGGGCCAAGAGTTAAAGAACTAGGCATGAGATCCTCCAGGTCCATAGTTTTGTTTTAAGTTTGTTTTCCTTTTAACTTAAGAATTTCTATTATGTTTAGGAACAATGAATTTTGGATTTGCTGATAAACATAGGACTTTCAGATTATGTTTTTATTATAATGTACATGACAAAAATAACAGAAACATCAAACCTGTGAACAATAATAATACCTGCCTGAAAGATATATTTATCCACTAGTGCCATAGAGGCATATATGTTACAGAAGTAACCAATCACCTTCTGTTTGAAATTAGGACATGCTTTATGGAATGAAGTTCATACCTTACACTTTTAAATTAAACCCAGAATCTGAAATTAGTTAATGGGCACTAAGGGTACTCCTACTACAATTAGTCTACTAAGTGAAGATAGTAATAAAACAACTTATAATGATAAATCAGTGTATCCATAGGACAGTGCACTGATAAACTCCCTTCAGAAAAGTCTCTTGTTGCATATGGTAACTAACAAAGACTCATAACAAAACAATATCAGAAAGTGAATGACTTTGGAGCATTCATTCCTAAATAAGATATCTTTGCCAAACCTATCTCCTTAAGTCTCACTCAGGAATCTATGTGAAAAAGGAGGCATAAGATTCTAAGAGCCAGAGGTGGTTGACAATTCAAAGGAAACAGAAGTTTTTACAATGGAGCACATAAGACCTTTCTGAAGGTCAACCAAGACACTCTTTTCTTTTAATTTATTTATTTTACAGAATAAAGTCTTTTTATCCATGTATTCGCATGTTCGAACTCCCTTCCCCTCCTGACCCCTCCCAAGCAGCCTTCAGCCTCCCTCTTCCCCACCCTCCCATCCCCTGCCCACAAAGGGTAAGAAATTCCAAGGTGGATCAGTTCAGCATCCACTCCAGGCAAGTAAGATTTCCTCATCCTAATATCAAGACTGGGTTAGGTGTTCCTCTAGAGGGAATGGACTCTAAGGTGCCAGGCCATGCTCAGAAACACAGTCTGATCCCTCTTCTCCAGGTTCCACATATTGCCCATGTCAGTGGACAGTTGCCTAACCGTGGAGAACCTAGCTTCTTTTCCTGATGGTTCCCCAGTGTCTGTTCTTGATTCAGTAAGCTCCCCAGAGCTCCAGCCAGCTATCACAGTGAGAATTTTCCTCATGGTCCCTATCCACTTGCTCATACAGAATCTCTGCCCTGCTATCAGCTGGACCAGGGGCTCAGCCCAGTGTTCAGCCATGTATCCGTGCCTCTACCTCTATTCATTGTTCTGTCTCTGAGGTCAGGTTAAATGTTATGCATATGGAAACAATAATGGATTGGATTGATGTGGTCATATCAAATGCTGATGAAATTAAAAGGAAGATTAAAACCTTGTCCCAATGTACCTACACATGGATAAAAACTCCGCAATCCAAAATTGGCCTATATAAGCCCTACCATTCACAGCAGAAACGATCAGCACACCCAATAAACAGGAATTCTGGAGGTTGTTTGAATTATAACTAAACATAATACCCACAGTCAAGCTCAAAGTCCATGATGCCTTCCTTTAAAGTGATAGATACTATACTCAAATATTGTATGAATTCTCTTTGGTATATAATAAAAACCCAGAGCTAGATATTGGGAAAAAGCTGGAATATCAGAGAACTAGAGAAACAAACTCCAGCCACTTCTCATTTGGCCAACTTCTCAGGCCTGTTTCCTGGAATCCTCCAACTGCAAGACTCTCTGTTCACAGCCAAAAGGAAGAAGGGATATGTCTGGGAAAGTTGAAAACCCTCTTCTCTTTCTCTATCCAGATGTCTTCACTTTCTCTTTCCACATTCCTAAAGCTAGAATTAAAGGTGTGAGTCACCACTCCCTGACCTTCATAGCTTGGCCCTGTGGTTGTCTCTCTGATATTCCAGACTAATTTTATTAAATATATACCACAACACTCATATCCAACCTCTATATAACTAAAGAAAAAAATAACAATCTATTCTTGGGTCTGGCAAGATGAGTCAGTGATAAAGAGCACTTGCTACTCTTGTGGAGAACTCTGGCTTGGTTGGCAGCACTCACAGGGCAACTCACAACCATCTATAATTCCTGTTCCAGGGGATCCAATATCATCTTCTGCCCTTGCTCAGTACCAGGTAAACAGATGGCACACATACACACATAACAGCAAAACACTCACACATTAAAAAGAAAAATTGATTTTTAAAAGAATCTATATTCCCTTATTCATCAATTTCTTAATAGAGAACATACCTGCATCACAATAGCATCTATTTCTTGTATAGCCTATTTTTTCAGAGCTCTAGTAGAATAATGTTTCAACAAGGGCATGCAGATCTTTATCTTAATTATTGCATGAAATAATTAATTGCTATCTCATGTATGTCTCATTGTAACTATTAAGTGGTCTGATAATATTAGATCCCAATATAGTGTTTAAAATTTTAAGGAACAAAATAGTAGTGATATGTTTTTGCTTTTTTGTTTTTATGCAAAAAGACAAAATTTCTAAGCAGAAGCATAGTATGTTTTATTTTAAAAGGTTCCTTTCCATATATACCACTGCTCACTCTGCAATCCCTCCTACCACTGCAGATGTGATACAAACAGCCACTTTATAAGCCTACCACAATGAACTGAATTCCTTCAAAATTGTAAGCCAAAAATAAATCCTTATTTTCTTAAGTGGATTTGTGAGACAATTTTTCATGATGAGAGAAATAACCACTGCAGAATATAGTATAGACATAGCTACGGCTTAGTAATACACCAAATCTCTGCAATTGCTCAAAGAAAGCAGGCGTCATTAGAAGCCCTGTTATAACAGTTCATTATAATTATAACTTTATTTATCATATTCCCTCAAGCCACAAAAGACCAAACTTTGCAGATAAGATATTCCAAAGACAAAGCCATCAGCTTTTTGCTATGTTGAGTGCCCCCACAGCAGATCTTCGTCACTAAGCCTTGCCACTATCTAAGGCTGATTACGGTATGAGGTAGAATCCCTTTGTTTTATGTTACATCAGACCCAGAATGACAAAATTCATCTCTATCTGTCACCAGAAATTGGGACTGTGTGCTGGTTTGTAAGATAACCCCCATAGCTTCATATGCTTGAATATTTGGTACTAAATTTGTGGACTATTTGAGAAAGATTAGGAGGGGTGTGCACTTGTTGAAGAAGATGAGATTTGACATATCAAAAAACTCATGTTATTTTCATGGTGTCTTTCCTTTTCACTTCCTACTTGTAGATCAGAATACAAGCTCTCACCTATTTTTGCTTCCCTGTCTTTTCTCTGTCACCTGTACTATAAGCCTCTGAAACCATATATTTAGATAAAAGTTTCTTTAGCAAGTGTTTTATACTAGCAACAAAAAAGTAACTAAGACAGATGGTAAATAGAGGATAGCAGATAAAATAGTTAATAAGTAAATCTGTCTGACAGATGTGAAATTTTATAGTTTTTTCAGTAATACTTAAATAATATAATTTCCAACACTACATAGTGCTTATACTTGAATGTTTTTGACCCTTAGATCTACATTAAGTATTTTCTTCTTATTAAATTGAAGCATTCTGTATGACTTAGGAGGCCTTAAATCCCCCAGGAAATTCAATGTGTGATGAAACCACAGATGTCAGGACCCATCATGATACCTACATAGAAGTAGGTCTCTCTAAGACAAGAGAATTTGTTAGTTGTGTCTAAAGACCTTTTTTTTTTAGTGCTACATATAGAAAATGAAATCAGTGGATTCAAGTTATTCCTTAAAAATAATAGGAGTGTGAATTTCTTTCAGAAAAGGCTTAATCAGTAATAGCTGTGACTCTTTGGATGATTAAGCTCCCAAATAACAGATTTTCCATCAGTTGAGCTAGCCAGATTCTGATTTAGTTAATTTGAAAATCCAGCTACATGCTTGGTATTGACATAGTTAAAAAAGTCATAATTGTGTGATTCAAGCTTCTCTCTTCCACTTTCAAAGTAGAGGTAGGAGGAACATGGCATAAGGACCTTGGGGCCCAGGAGAAGGGAGGGTCAAAGGAAGGTTGAAGAGCCCAAAGAATCTGCAAGTAACGGGCTTTCCAAATCTTTGCCCTGTTCCAGAACTTTTTATTGGATCACACAGAATGAGTTCCTATGCTTCAGCTGCACTTCCCAATTTTGGTTTTTAATAATAAAGAAACCAGCACATTAATTTTTAAAAATAGGAAATGATAGGGCAAAGACTCCATAAACAGCTGAAATGTTAATCACACAAAAGCTCCCAGAGCAATTTTACTCTGGATGCTTCATGGTTATGCATTACAATGGAAATTTTCATCATAACACTGACCCCAGAATGGGCTGCTGAGCAAGGGACACCTAAGGCAGTCTGAAACTCTCTGCCAGATCCTGAGAGGCCAGGCAACCAGGACTAAATATTCAAGAAGAGCCTTTGTCTAGTGAAGGAAAGGGGTTGAGGTATAGGAAATAGTACTTAATCTACATCGAGTAGCTCTAGAAACTCAGCATGTTTTATCACAATGGATTGCAACAGTCTACAAAGAAATCTGCTTATCATCACCCTTGCTTCGCCATTGAGGAGAATCTGGTTCAGAAAAAGAGGAAAACTGTCCTGGATTCACAGCCATACAGCGCATTGCATTGCTATGGTTGCTTTGAGGCTTAGCACTTACCCACTATGAAAGAACACAGATTTATTATTTCACAGTGACTAGGGGGTCAGGAGTCTAAATGTAAGCTCTTCAGACCTTCTGTTCAGGGTCTAGCTGGGCTAAAATCCAAGTGTCAGCCAGAGCTGTAAATTTTATGTGAGATTTGCAGTTGAATTTTACAAGCTTAATGGTTATTCATAGGATTAATTTGCTTATGCTTGTATTACTGAGAACTCTCAACAGCTGCCACACAGGACTCCTGTTGTACAAATTCTAGTTATAATGAAAGAAACTCAAAGCCAGATATTGAGGAAAGGCTGCAATATCAAAGAGAGAAACACCACAGTCAAATCTCACCCAGCTATCTTCCAGCTTCGCTCCTGGTAGCTTCTCCAGGCTGCTGTTTTCCTAAACCTGCCTTAAATACCTTCTTCTCCCAGCTGTATCCCATCCATGTTAAGATTAAAGGCATGAACTACTCTATTTGGTAGTTAGCCTTGAACTCACAGAAACACAGAAAGATCTTTGTCTCTGGAGTTATGGGATTAAAGACATAAATCACCACTCCTGGCTTTCCCCCCTCTCCATGCTGAGATTAAAGGTGTGTGCCATTGAAGCCCAGCTGTTTGGTCTTGTACTCACAGAGATTCTTTGGATCCCAGTGCTGGGAAAAAGTGTGAGTTGCCACTGCTTTTGTTATCCTTAGAACTCCCGGAGATCCAGAATGATATCTGCCAAATTTGACTGTGGGGTGATCTCTTGATATTCCAAGTTTTATTAAATACATATCACCACAGACTCCTCTCCCTGGTATCTCCCTGGTATCAAGCCTTTCCCAGACACTTCACTTCACTGTAGTATGTGTGTGTGTGTGTGTTGTTTTTTCAAGGGCTTAAGCATTAAGTCAGGGCCACCCAAAATAATTTCATTAGTTAATCTAAAATCAAAGGCTTAGTACCTAATTACAAGAGGTACTCACAGATTCTACTCATACTCAGTTTAGAAGTATGCAGTGTGGGGCAGTGGAGATTATTTTTAATTACATTGACCATACACAGCTTGTAAACTACATAGTCAAAGCATGACTTCAGGGCTTTTTACCTCCAAATACTAGTTCTGCCTGCACCTGAAGCCTACCAACATCTCCAATCAATGTCAGCTGTGCAGAGAACTGAGAAAGATGAGCAAAGCCCCATCTTGCCTGTAAAAACTCTTGTTGATGCATAGTGGTGAGTTCTAGTGTGTTTATTTGAGTGAAATTATCCCTAGAAAACAATTGTTCTATTATAAAGCCCCCAGACCATCAGGAACCATCTAGAGGTTCAGATCCAGTTACTTCATTTCCTTAAACAGGAGATCATCTCTAGATTTAAGATTTATTCTGTCTACTCTTTCTGATACATTTATAAAGTACTTTCCCTGGGTGTCACAGAGGATGCAAAGACAAGGTCCTGTTCTCAAGACCTTTAGGTCTTAAGTTGTGAAAAGACATGAACACTAAAAGACACAGAATAGTATGTTCCTATAAGTGTATCTTTACTGTCTGAACAGTAAAGAAAGGTTATAGAGTTCAATCTAATTGTTTTAATATTTTTGAATTTATAATATGATTACATTATTGCCTCCTTTCTTTTCTTTATCCACCTCTCCTATATTTGGCTCTTCTTACACTGTCTTGAATCCATGCCTCTTTTCCATTGTTGTTATATATATTTTCTCTAAGTATATGAATATAACCATGTTACTTATTTGTATACAATTTGAGAACTGATCACTTGGCATTGATAATCACCTAGAGGACTCTTCCCTGAAGAAGAGGGAATTATTTACTCTCTATATAATCCATAAAGTTCAAAGAGGTTGTTGAGCAAATTGGTGGTAGTTGAAAGCCAATAGTGCATTATAGCACTAGCAGAAAAATATCATTTAAAGATTTTTAGTGATAGTATTTTTCTTTTTTACATTTATTTAGCTTTATTTATGTGCATTGGTGTGAAGGTGTGAGATCTCTAGAACAGGAGGTACAGACAATTGTGAGCTGCCATGTGGGTACTGGGAATTGAACCCCGGTCCTCTGGGAGAACAGTCAGTGCTGCTAACCCCTGAGCCACCTCTCCAGTGATGATATTTTTCTACAGTCATCTTCACTATATTATCTCTCTGTCTCAGCTTTCAAGTCCTTCTGGTATTACCTGGGAATCCCAAGTTGTGCCGGCCAGGGAAGCCAGTTGGAAATATTCACTCTCAGTTCTCTTCTCCAAATCCAGTCTCCCAACCTCATCCTCAGCTCTGTTGCACACCACCTGCTGTGGCTTCTTCTTCCTCTCTGCCCTCCTTCCCAGGACACTAAGCAGATCCTGGTAGTACATCCTACTCTCCTCTCTACTGTGGACCACATCAGTCCTTAATGCTTCTAGCCTATCCTAACTTATAAGTGGCAGCTCCCAAGACCAGAAAGCCCTTTTTTTTTTTAACATGAGACCCTCAGTGGCTACATCTGGTAGGATCTCAGAAACATTCCACAAAAGGAAACTCACAGCCTTTGCACTCTCCTAAGACCCAAAGATGGCAACAGAAACCAAGGAACAACACACATCTAACACATGCAAGATGACATATCAGCATCTAGAAATAGTCCTCTGGAACATAGATTCCTAGACACCAGCATAAATACACAACCAATAACAACCAGGACAATATGTCTCTACTAGAGCCCACCAACCCTACTAAGATTGGGTAAAGCACAAAGTAAGGTTTTCAGTTGCCATTATGAGCATGTTAGAAGTCCATAAATAGGATATGTATGGTGATGATTTGTTTGCAAAATCAAAATTGGTAGAGTAGAGATGAACAAGAGAGACCTCTTGATTAAAAGAGGTGATAGTTCATCAAACAGCATGGCCATTCAATCAAAACTAACTTATAAAACTAACAAATGCTTTTCATTTGATCAGCTATAACTTGCCAAAAGGGAAACTCCCCAAAGTTAAGATTGGGGAAGGTTTTTGGTTTTTATCTTTCCAGAAAAATAAAAGCAACCATATTGAGGAATTAAAAAAATTTTGAACAAATAAGCATCCAAAGAAGAAGAGAGAAATACCTGGAAAAAATACCAATAAAGAAATAATCTGGCTAATGTGATTTTTGAAGTTTCCAAAAAGATGATGAGACCACATAATGACAATTCTACCAGGGCTATGATATTGTCATTAAACTGACGAACAACAGCTAAAGATTGACTTTGGACTACAAACTGTTTGGGATGCTTTTGAGATGGCTAGCTGAGATGGTCCAGCTTCACAAACTACTCTAGTCAGGACTTGAGATAATCCCTACATTTTCCCATTACACAGAGACTGGACCATAAATGATACAGTTAACTCTCCCAGAACTTGACAACTAACAGTGTTTTTTCAGAGTCCCCTAAGGATGCTGTCATCCTCAGATAGCAGAAAATAATTTTGAGAACACAACACCCATGCCCATATTTTCAAGAGGTGAAGTGGATGGTTTTTGATCATTCAATAGGTTATAGATATTTGTCATTTTTCAAGGTTTTTGGTTACATGCAATCATTTTAAAAAGCTGAGCAAAGAAGATTAGATTCATATTCAGAGATCTTTGTTTTTCTTTTAGAAGAAAAACAGAGAGTATGGAAATAATAGAATAAAAAAATAGATTATTGAATATACTTCAAAAAGATTTTACATTGAATTGGACCTTTGTTAATCAATACAAATATGAGATTATTTTTGCTATAACATACTATACATACATTTCTACTTCTATTCAAGGTATCATTTCTATATAGATCATTTAACAATGTCATACAAATTTCTAGTCCATGAAAGTTATAATTACCAACTAATTAGGATATAAAAATGCAGGTTAGCAGTTATTGCAGACAGAGTTATACTCATATTAAATATGTTTTCATGGTCAAACAGATATATTTTAGATAGACAGGTTATCTTCAATCATAAGAACTATAAAATATGGCATGTAAGATGTTCTAATCTAATTTCTTTTTTAAAAAATGACAATGGACATGTTGGTACCTGGCAGCACCAACCTACTTCAAAGAAAATGATAGGCATTCAAGAAATTCCATATGGAATTCACTTTCTTTGTGGCAAAAGTTAGACACTAGGCAAGAAAGTACCCTTGCCTTGACTGCTGAAAGTACACTGTCCAAATTGGCAACAGGTCATAAAAGGACTGCCAAACTTTGCAAGACAAGATAGAACAGCCCTTCAGACTATCCTGCTTCACAGAAAAGTTTGTCAGATATTCTAGGCCTGTAGACCAAAAATGGATAGTTCAACATTACAAAGAAATCTTGAGTGACTGTCCAGGCAGCCAACTGTTTCTGTCATTTTTTACATTTCTTAAAAGGCATTTGCTTGCACTTCCTGTTTACTTAAGTAATACTATTTTCTTCTTGCGTCTCTGAGGGAGTTGAAGACTAGATAGTTATGGTTTTTCTTGCTACAGACCCAGAAAGCAAACTCACTACAAGGTGTAAAGTATATAAGGTTGAGAGACATTAAAAGATAATTTTGATAGTGCAAATTACCATAGAAGGTGAATTAGGTCCAATTCGTTGGACTCACCTATGTAGGATAGATAGCAGAGTATTTTCTCATAATTTGCCAAAGGCTAAGGGACTAGACAATGTTGATGTAATTATTTCCTATATACTGCATACAGTTACTTTTCTTAGTGTATATAGTTTTTCTTATATATAACCTTGATTTTCTTTTTTTTTTTAATTTTAGACAAAAGCGGAAATGTAGTGATATTTTGTTTTTCCTCTAACAATTAAAGCTTGCCTAGAGATCAGAGGACAGAGCAAGCTACTAGTTAATCAAAGAGGCCAGCAAGTGGTGGCACACACCTTTAGTCCCAGCACTGGGAGGAGAAAACAAAAGTGATATGGCTGGGCAGAGAGAGAAAGTGATAAGGCGGGGCAAACAGGAGCTCAGCCCCTTTTCTGTCTGAGAAGTTAGATAAGAAGCAGCTATGGCTGCCTCTTCCTTTGTCTCTCTGATCTTTCAGCATTTACCTCAATATCTGACTTCAGGGTTTTATTATTAAGATCAATTAGAATTTGAGCTACAGATATCAATAAATCCATAAATGAAATCTTTGAAAACACAAAGAGTAGAATGCAATGAAAAAAAACAAGTTCAAGACATAAAAATGAAAATAGAATCAATAAAAAAAAAACCCAGACTTGGAGCAATCTGGAAATAAAAAACTTGGAAACTTGAACAAGATCCTTAGAAGTGTCAACAACAGAATACAAAAGATGGAAGAGATAATTTCAGACACTTAAGGCATGACAAAATGGATATTTAGTTGATCAAAAATAATGTTCAATCTAAAAATACAAACCAGGCACAAAATAATTCAGGCACAAAATATTCAGGAAATCTGAGACAGTAAGAACATACCAAAATCTATGAATAATAGGTATAGATGAAGGCAAAACAAAACATGGATAAGACACATAAAATATTTTTAGCAAAATCATAAAAAATAATTTCTTTATCCTCGAGAAGGAGGCCCCTATTAAGGTACAAGAAACAAACAAACACCAAATAGACTGGATTAGAAAAGAAATTTCTTATGTCACATAACAATCAAAACACTAACTATACAGAAGAAGAAAGAAGATTAAAAGCAGAAAGGAAAAGAAAAGATCAAATAACATATAAAAGCATATAAACAATATTTCAATGGAGACACTAAAAATTATAAGAGAATAAACATGTTGTGATTAAACTAAAAGATCACAGATATCAGCCTAGACCACTATTCACAGCAAAACTTCCAATAATAATAGAGAAAAAAAGACACTCTGTAATAACATGAAATTTAAGCATAATCTATCTACAAACTCAGCCATCTAGGAGGCACAAGAAGGAAAACAACAATCTAAAGAGGAGGATATTCACATCCAAGAAAACACAAGGAATGAATAATAGCAAATCAGACAAGGCAGAGAGGGATCCACACATGAGAAAGCAAAGCCAGTATAGACATTTTAATATATGGCAAGATAGACTTCAAACCGAAACTAAGCAGAAGAGAAAGGAAGCAACACAGCATACTTGTCAAAGGAAATGTTCACCAAGAGGATATTGTAATTCTTAACATTAATGCTCCAAATTCAAGGGCACTCAAATTCATCAAAGAAACATTACTACAGCTTAAGTAACATTGTAACACAGTGAAAGTGGGTGACTTTAATACTCACTATCAACAGTAGGCAAATAACAAACAAAAAATGCTGTCACTATTGTCATAAGCCAAATGGACCTACCAATATTTACAGAACATTTCACTGAAAGATACAAAAATACACCTTCTCTTCAGTGTCTTACTGAACCATCTCCAAAATTGACGACATATTCAGACACAAAGCAAGCCTAAACAGATAAAATAAAATTTAAAGAACTCACTGTATCCAATCTGACCACAGAAGATTAAGGTCGTATAGCTAAAACTTTTTGGAGGTCACCAACCAGTTTCCAAATAAAGACATGAAAACTTATTATTAATTAAGAATGTTTTGCCTTATCTCAGGCTTGTCCCACTAGCTCTTTTAATTTAACCTGATGAATTTAAATTTTATCTACATTTTGCGTGGTGGCTTTTTACCTTTCTTTTATTCTGAATGTCTTACTTTCTTCCTTGCTCTGTGTCTAGCTGGCTGACTCCTGGAATCTCCCTGAAATCTCTCTCTCTCTCTTTCTTCTTATTTTTTCTCCTGAGCCTAAATTCCTTCTCCTACTTACTCTCCCTGCCCAGAATCTCTGCCTATACCTTCTCCCTTTCTATTGACCATTCAGCTTTTTATTAGACAGGCAATGTAAAACAGCAATATATCCTTATATAATTGACAAATGCAACAAATCTTCACATAGTTAAACAAATATAACACATCTTTACATATTGAAATAAATGCAATACTTCTTTGCACAGTTAAACAAATATTCTGGAATAAAGCCTGTATCATCAACAGAAATAGAAAGCTTACAAACACTTGGAAACTGAACTACTTGCTGCAGTTTTTGTCTTTCAGTCTGTTTCTATGGTGATTACAATTACTGAATTATATATGTTGAACCATCCCCGCATCTCTAAGATGAAGCCTATTTGATCATTGTGGATGATATTTTCGATGCCCAGGTGTGGCACAGTGTACCTCCTCAGAGCTCAGAGCACCTCTGCAGGTGGTGGCATGGCTGCAACAACTAACAATCTACACTTGGTTAATGTATAAAAAAACACAGGTTTTGCTTGTCTATATAACTATGCAAGAATGTCAAATCTTGGAATTATAGAAAATTGTTAGCTGTCATATGGATGCTGGGAATTGGACTCTGGTCTTTGACCTCTGAGACATCTTGCCAGCTCTCTCAGAGGTAGGTTAAAATGGCTCTTCTGGAGTGGAGATGTCTGCGTCATGGGACTGCCCTCTTGGTTGGGGCAGCAGCCCAGGGCAGGGATCTGCTTTGTATACAACTTACCAAAATTAACTAAAGATCCAATAAGGCATTTCAATGGACCAATTTTTCTCATTTAAATAAAAGTAGTAATTAAAAGTCTACCAAAAACAAAACAAAACAACAAAAACCCAAAGCCAGATGGTTTAAATATGGAATTCTACAAGATTTTAGAGGAGTTAATGCTAATACTTCTCAAATTATTTAATTTACTAAGTTGACAGTGATCTTGATACCTAAATCATTTAAAAACTCAGTAAAAAAGAGAGAACGACAAACAATTGCTTTATGAATATAGATACCAAGTTTCTCAATAAAATATTTACAAACTGAATCCAAGAATTCATCGAAAATATCATCCACAATAATGAAATAGGCTTCATCTCAGAGATGTAGGGATGGTTCAACATATATAATTCAGTAATTGTAATCACCAGAGAAACAGACTGAAAGACAAAAACTGCATGGTTAGCTCATTATATGCAGAAAATGACCTTGACAAAAATCCAATACCCTTTCATGATAAAAGTTCTGAGAGACTAAGGATACAAGGGACATATTTCAACACAATGAAGACAATTTACTCCAAGCCCAAAGACAGAATCAACTTAAATGGAGAGAAACACAAAGCAGTTTCACTAAAATCAGAAGCAGGGCAAGTTTGTCCACTATCTAGACACTTATTCAACATAGTTCATGAAGTTTTAGGTAGAGCAATAAAAGAATGGAAGGAGAAATCAAGAGATGCAAATAGAAAGGGAAGAGGTAAAAATATCTTTATTTTATAGATTATATAATTGCATATATAAGTCACTCTAAAATTTTTACTGGGAAACTCCTACTGCTGACAAATATTTTTAGCAAAGTAGCAGGATACAAAATTTACATACAAAAATAAATAGCCTTATTATAAACAAATGATAAACTGAGAAATAAATTATCAAACAATACCTTTTACAATAGGCTAAGAAATATATAAAATATTGTGGGGTAACTCTAACCAAGCACATGCAAGACTTATGTGACAAAATCTTTAAGACACTGAGGAAAGAAATTAAAGATATCAGAAAACAGAAAGCTCTTCTGTGTGCTCATGGATTGATAGAATTAATATAGTAAAAATGACTATCCTACCAAAAGCAATCTACAAATGTAATAAAATAACTATCAAAATTCCTACACAATTCTTCCCAGATCTTGATAGGAATATTTTTAGTTTCATATAAAAACATTAAAAAAACTTATTAGTTAAAACACTCGTGAATGATAAAAAGCTGCTGGAAATATTACCATTCCCAACCTCAAACTGTACTATAAAGCTATAGTAAGAAAAACAGCCTTATAATAGCAGAAATTCAGACGTTGATCAATGAAATAGCATTGAAAATACCTAAATGTGGCCACACACACATCACACATGGATACATGATATTTAATAAAGAAGTCAAAAATACATACTGAGGGCAAAAGATAGCACCTTCAACAAATGATACTGGTCAAATGTGTGGCTGTATGTAGAAGAATATAAATCTTTCTATACTTAACACCTTTCACAAAACCCAACTCCAAATGGACCAAAAATCTCAACATAAAACCAGATACACTGAATAAAATAGAAAAGAATATGGAAGATAGCTTTGAACTCATTGGCATAAGGAAAGATTTCTTGAATAAAAAAAACAATAGCACAGACACTAAGATCAATAATTAATAAATGGGACCTCATGAAATTAAAAAGCTTATGTACAGGAAAGGTCACCATCATTGGGATAAAATGACTATGTACAGAATGGTAAAAGACTTTTTTCCCAACTACACATTCTATAGAAACTCAGAAAAGTATATATCAAGAAAACAAATAACTTAATTAATAAATGAGGTACAAATCTAAGCAGAGAATTCTCAGAAAAAAAGAACTCAAATGCCGAGAAGCATTTAAAGAAACTTTTTCAACATTCTTTGTTATCAGAAAAATGCAAATCAAAATTATTTCATACAAGTCAGAATGGTCAACAAAACAAATGACAGGTCATCCACAGACAACTAGAACAACCCTTCTAGTTGGCTAATAGTTAAAACAAACAAACTTTTTAAAGAAGTTCTCTAATGAATCTCAAGACAAAATCCAGAGTCCTGAGTATAGGTTACAAGTTGCTAAGTGATCTGACTTCTGCCTTTCCATTAATGCATTCATTCTCTCTGCCATCTGAACTCATCACTGGTTCTTTATGGGTAAGACTGTCCCTGTTTGGGATGTTCTTAACTCACATATTATTACTACACTTAATGCCCAATACAGCATTATTTTGTAGTTCACACATGCATATGCACACACACACACACACACACACACACACACACACACAAACACTCAGAATTCTCCTAATTCTTACATATTTCTCAGGTCTTAGATGCTTCTTATAGAACGTCTCCATCCACACTCTTATACATTTTCTAGCACCATCATGCTGCCCTCTATCTTGTTTTCTGACACTATTGGAAGAAGAAGATCAAGGGACCAAGACTGTTTTGTTTTATTCAGTTATAAAGGCATGATAGTGCTCAAATAAATGTAAGAGACTAGAAAGATACATCTTTAAATAAACTTTTTGAATTTTAATTTTCTTTTGAAATTATTGTCAGAAATGCTATCTTCTTTCTATAATTTGGTTATGGATTTGTCCATTATTACAATAAAGGTTAGCTTTTGCTGAGGTAACAAATGAAGACAAAATTTGCAGTGACTTAAACATTTCATTATTGCTCTGATATGTAACCATTAACAACTTCTAAAATTTGTTACATCCAGGACAAAAGCTGATGGGACATCCTCTACAGGCATATATGTGGTCAGCATAAGAGATAAGAGACTTGACAAATCTCAAATGTTCATGTTAAAGAAATATGTTCTTTTCATTCATTATACATTTTAAAGTAAGATTATATGGTCATCCTTGGATTTTTGGGTTCTGCTGGATGCAGAAACCGAATCCCCATGTACGAAATGATTTATCAAGAACAGAAAGTGAACTTTTGACAAACAGCAACATAACCCTATGACTGAGATGAACAGGCTGCAAGCCTTTGTTCTACCCTTTGAACTTGCCCTTACTATGTGTCAGAAGCTAAGTTTCAGAAGTCACAGAAGCAAAGACAAGTTAGAATTCTAGAGCAAAGAGAAATTAGAAAGCTTTCCTTGGAAAGCCATTCACAGTTCACCAGGTTGCTACACTGTCTTTTGTAAAAAGGGAAGCCAACTCAGAAAATCTACCTGACTTTCTCCAAGCAAATCTAGCATGGCATATGAGAACTAAGGTCAGTCTCTCAGGTCACTGACCTCAGAATTCAAAACATTTTCCTACAACCTCAAATAATTCTTATGAGTAGACAGATGCAGGGTTTCCCACACCACAGATGTGTTAGGTGCTGAAACCTGATTTGCAATGATGCTAAGAGAACTTTCTGAAATATTCCATGGTCTGTTGAGGTAGGCTGTACTGACTCTCAGATTTTGCTTGTTTTTAAGCTTTGCAGAAATATAGCAAGAATATCTATAATGAAAAATGTCTAAGAGGCCTTGTTTCATTCTGTATAAATGCATTGTGTATGTAAAAGTTTTTGGTATGCAGCGGTCATGTTGTAAACCCAACAGAACACACAGCTATATGGGGGTCATGCCCCTAGGCATGGCTATGTAAATCTGTGCCCACTTGTTTTCATAAAAGGAGACACCAAATGAAAACCAATCCCTTTTCTCCTCTGCTTGTCTGCCACGTACCCATTTGTTAGCTTCCTTGAATAAACTCTAGTGTGTATCTCTACCAATGGCTTTTCCTGGTGTTTCATCAAAATTTGTCTAAATAGGACTCTACTAAAATCTGTTGTCTTAGTTCTATCCAAACACAAATATTGTCAAGAAATGTAAACTCAACTCTCATAATTTTTCTAAAAGAAAACAACAAACATCTGTAATATATACTAAATTCTGATCCCAAAGTCTTTTATTCTAACCTGTTTCATGTTCTCTTCCACTAAATTTGGATACAGCATCTGATAACTGCTTTCACTTATTAACGAGGTAAAGCTTGAGAGGGTCAGACAATTTAGTAAAACAGAGTATCTCAATGACTAAAGGGTGGTTGACTTAGAGTTTTTCACTATTTTAAGTATAAGCTTTTGGATGTATCACACACTTTAAATCCTTCAAATTTTCATCAGATACCTATCCTAAATTGTTCTCAAATCCCTCAGATTGGTTTCTGCCTTACCCTCATCTGCTATCTCTAGCAAGAGTTAGAAGCAGTGGTTTGCATGGTATACTTCTGAACAGACCTAAGACTAGGACTCTGATAAGTGAATTCAGCTTCTAATGATTTATGGCTCTCTGTTCTATACCCACACCCACACATGCATACATATAGTACAGGTAAATATTTCCTCGAGGGTTCTCTAACATAAATAAACTAAATGATGTCAAGTCAGACAGGGGAAATTCTTCAAAGAACGCCAACTTGGCATGCAGACTCCAGACACAGGGGAGAATATTCAAATAAATAAACAGACTGTGTGTGTCTGAAAAGCTGTTTCTCTATAAAACCAAAATTTGAAAAGCTTGGAAATTTGATTTCCAATAGAAATATTTCTGGAAAGCATCATTGATTACTGGAAAAATGACTGGGCTACAGTCAGAAATCCATAATTATGTTCTATAAACTTTGAGAAAGTATTACACTCCAGATCTTAGTCTGATCAGTAAGTAGAGCTTGGTATGATTCCAATCTGACTATGAGACCAGTATTATGGACCTTACTCTCTCTTTATATGTATATGTGTAATGTTGTGCATGTGTGGATATATGTGTATGTGGATGAATGTGTAATTTCAAGAATCATCCTTGATCTTATTTACATCTTATTAAATGAGACAGAGTCTCTCAATTAAACACAGACCTTACCAATATGGCCAGTCTTGCTCATTAGCTTATTCTGAGCATTCTTTGTCTCTGCCTTCTGAGGTGGCATTACAGGTGGGCTAACCTACTTACTAGGGTTGGCTATGGGTTCTGCAGAGGAATCCAGACTCTTCTCTACATGCTGTAACTGCAAAGCTTAACCACTGAACCATCTCCCCAGCCCCTTGGCTCTTTTCTTTTCTACAGAAGGATTGGATGGTACCAAATCTACTACTAAACATCATGGTACTCTATACAACACTTATTACATATGTTGTAGTTGTTGTTTTATTTTTCAGGATAGATTTTTTTTCTGTGTATCTCTGAGTATCCTGGAACTGACTTTTTAGACCAGGCTGGCTTTGAACTCACAGAGACCCACTTGCTTTTGCCTCTCAAGTGCTGGGATTAAAGGTATGTGCCACGACAACTGGCTAATATTTATTACTTTTAAACAGTTTCTCTACCTATAAAAATCCCACCCATTTACCAGATTGTGTAACTTTGCATCTTTTTATAACACATTTTTGGATGACGGGCAAGTGCTGAGCCACAGGAGGTTTAGAAACCTCTGTTGTTTTGATCAATAGCTAAAGGCCTTTTCAGAACTAATCTACTTTATACAATTATCTCAGGTAAGCAGACATTGCTTTGTGTGAGAAACAGGTGTATTAAAAAGTAAGTAAAGCCAGTGATAGTTTTAGCAATTGCTTTTTTCCCCCATTTTCTTCTCAATAACACTATCACCTAGAAGTACAAGAAAGGGTTAAGATATAGGAACAAAGGATACTCAAGTTCAGTTCCAAAGATTTAGACACACCTTTGATATCTGCCAGATGGGCCTTTGAAGTGCAAAACAGGAACTGCTCCCTAAGGGCAGGCTGACACACAAGTCCTGACCAGAGAATTAATCAGAGAAATCACTGTGTGAATCGACAGTGCTTGGTGGGTGTGGTTGATGTAGGCTGCTCAACCATGGTGGTCTCCATGGAAAGAGAAAGCAATAATTCACTTGGGACCCAGCAGACAAGGGTAGGCTTAATCACTATGGACCATCACTAAGTGCAGGTGAGAAGCACTTTACAAATAACTCACCGTGGAAGCTTATGAAGAAGGAAAGTTTATGCTTTCCAAGACTTTTCACTTTATGGCCTGGAATTGTTTAACTGACCATGTTTATGAAAACTTAAACCCTAGCCTTTAAATTGCACAAAAGCAGACATTGTAAATTTTGTTCACTCTTGCATGACCTCAGATAGTGTCCAGCATATTCAGTAAGTATGTGTCCTATAAGTTATTTATGTACTAAGATCCACATAATCCAGACAGACCGGAAAAGATGAGGATTATTTTTATTTTATCTGTATATTTTACAGAAACATCATACAAACTTAGGCATACACATTGGAACCAGAGGACCTTAGTTTTCATGCTTCTCAGGTACTTTATCATAATCTGAACTATGAGATGAATTCCTTATCTGGTCACTGTGAAAACATTAGAGATCTGAGAGTTAAAGAATCTGGACTCAGACTAAGTTTCCAGGACTGAGAGGATAAGAAGAGGGGAGGGGATCTCCCAACTAGTGCCAGGAAACCATGGCCCTCCTGAGAACCAAAAGACAAGTATTCAGAAAGGAATGTCCTCCAGGAACCAGAGTCTAAAGGGAATATGGAGATGGTGGCTCAAAACAGAAGAACCAGAGACTTCAGAAAACATTCCTGGGTCTACTAGCCTCAGCATAACCAAGATCAATCACTATTTTGTAAGTTTCATTCAATTCAGATAATGATTATTTCACCCAAGTCCTGATCACTTGAAGATATGTAATCATTTTATATTATTGAATGAGTCTTAGTAAAGGTTGAATATAATGACTAAGGCTGAATTTTCTTCTGGCCTCATAATATGAATCTATGTGTCCACTTTAGTTTCCTTTAAGGAAAGAAAATGTAATAATTCATTTTTCAAAATACATTATAGAGTTCAATGTGAAATTTCAAATCTGTAGAAAGAGTAAATAGAGAATATTATACACTCCTTATCCGTCATCACCCTCACCCATCATCAGTACTTAGAGCTTCATTTCCTCCTCTCTGTACTATGCTGATCATTTTTATTTAGCAGTTTATTAAGACATAAAACTTAAGCCCTGTCATTATAAGATGTCTGTTTTGCTGATCTCCATGGGAGGCTGGTCCTTTTCTGATTAGACATGGAGGAGGAGTGGATGTGGGGAAGGCAGAGGAGAGGGGGAAAGAACTGGGAGGAAAGGAAGGGGAAATTGCAGTTGAGATGTAGAAAGAGAAAGAGCAGGAGGGAGGAAGAAAGGGAGGGAGGGAAGAAAGGAGGGCAGAAGGAAAAGAGAAAAGAAGGAAGATTAAAACATAAGAAGGTGTGGAAAGGGATGGTTTCTAAAAATGTATAAGTTTTATAAATATCACAAATATTTTTTAAAGATATTTTATCATACCAAGATGCCCTCTGCTCATTTGAAGTCAATCTCTATTTCTGTTTCCAAACCCAGACAACTACAGATCTGCCTTGTCTCTCTTCAGGTTGTGTCCCTCGAATATAGTTCATGTAGAGAACTGGATAATGCTCATAACTTGTTTCAGGATTTCTTCACCTAGAGTTTCATTCAGGTTGTAGCTGTATAAGTAGTTCAATCATTTCCATTGCTAAGTGTGTTCAGTTCTCTGACAACTTGGCATTTTGTCTATACATTCATGTAGGGTGTTTAGATTGCTTGAGGATTTCATATTACAATAACGTTACAGACATGTATTGATTAGTATTTTCATTTTTCTTGGGTAAGCACTTGTACATGAAATTGTTATATGCTCTGTTGTGAAAGGGTCCCCCAAAATTCAATCGAAACATAATTTCCATACAATATTGAGAAATTAAATATTAAAAGTGGAGATTGGGTCTGTGGGGTCATTGCCTTTATTAATGAAGCGAGGTTGAGATCAGAGAAAGGCATACTTATGAAAGTGTGGTTTCCTTCACTCTTCCTGTTCCCATGCTCTCTTGCCCAGTACACCAGAGTGGGGCCTTCATTCTTCAACAGTTTAGCTCCCCAGACAATATGTCAAGTAAACTTTTGATATTCCTAATTTGGCCTGCCAGTGATATACTGTTAAAGTAACAGATTAGGATACAGAGTCACAAGGTAACCTATTAAGGAAGTAGAAACCTGTTTCCTAAAAATAGTTGTATTTTGCATCTATAATGAGTAAAAGTTCTAGTTTTCTACATCCTCCTTAACAGTTTTGGGTTTTTAAAATTATTATTATATGCATTCTGGTGCATATAAAGAGGTAGAATATTTTTAATTTGCATATGCTTAACGAATAATGACATGAATAAAGAATGAATAATGTTCTTGTATTTTTATTTGTCTTTTCTGGTGAGAAGACGAGATAAGTTCCCTCCACCCTTATTGAGTTATTTGCCTCTATCTTCCTGAGACATCAAGTGTTCTTTATATATTTAGGACTTAAGTTCTTTATGCAGTAATACTTCGTAATAGTATATAATATCATGTAATAGTATTTTCTTAAGCTAGTCCATTTATTTTCTTAATGCTGTCTTTTGAGCTTCTTCTGAGCCCAGATAGTTATAATACCTAATTATATATGCAGGGGACTAGTTTTCAGTTCATTTGGCTATGAGAAATTATTGGCAAATCAATTTAACTTTTCTAAAGATTGTACTTGCACCTGAATCAAAAGACTTGCCCAGCTTGTGGGTGGCCTACTAGAAAGAATCAGAGGGGCTTTCACAAGATATGTGGGTCCAGAACAGCTGTTGCCATTTTGATGGCAGTTCAATGGGATCTGTGCATCTGTTTGGGGAGATTTAACATTTAACGTGAAGGTGAAAATTCTCTCTGCTTTCTAGATGTTCTTTTTTATTTCTGTCACCTTAGTTTTGTAGTTTGCAGTGTTACAAGTCTTAAATTTTTTGATTAAATTTATTCTTAAGTAGTCTATTATTTGCAGAGCTGTTACAAATGAAATTGTTTCCTAAATTTTATTTCCAGACTGTTCATTGCTAGTATATACAATTACAATTGATTTTTGTATATTGATTTTTGTATCCCATGACCTCATGAATTCATTCATTATTTCGAACAGCTTCTGTCTCCCCCCGACAAACACTCCAGCTTAGCATTTTCTGCATAAAAGTAGATTTCTTGCACACATGTGCTTGTATATTAAAATTTGGAGTATCCTAATTTTAAATTCAACAAATGAGAATATACTCAAGGTCATTCCTATAACAAACTATGGATGCCTAAGGGGGAGAACCTTTTGAGCCAGCTTGGAAACACCATTACTTAGGAGAGTGGGAAGCATTTGCTTCATTTATCTATGATAGACAATTAGAAATCAAGTTCACTAAAACCTTTGAAACTTTCTTAAGCATGGAGATCTGTAAAAGCAGAAAAACAATATCTAGCGCCGGTGGTCTATATAGACTGAGACAAAAGCCTCATAGGAAGGAAGGTTCATGCAAGGTTCCTAAATATGTTTATATGCTGACAGGCTGTGACAGTGCTCTGCTGGGACTCTCAGCTCTTTTCTAGGGAAGTGGGAAGTGTTGGGGCTTTATGCAGATGGTAAGATATGCTGCATTAGTTCCTCTGCTTCTAATATTCTCTCTCTCTCTCTCTCTCTCTCTCTCTCTCTCTCTCTCTCTCTCCTCTTTGATAACAAGTTTACATAATATAGCGCAGGCTGCCCACAAATGGCTATCCTTCTCCTTCAATCCCCTACATGCTATAAGCATGTGATACCATACTAGCCTCATTTTACAGCCAACGCAAGGGCCCTGATGATACAAAAACAAGCACAGCTCTCACTGATGTGGTCTCGCCTAGTAGTGTCAAAGTCTGTGGTTGCTGCCTCCAGGAACACAGCACAGATTGAGTGAACATTCTATACTCGTTATCTCTTTGAAGATCCAGACATCTCATATCTCTGAGTTTCTGTTCTTTCTTCCACACACTAGGAGCATAATGACCTCGTCCCCACACGTATATGTAGGGCTGTATCAGGGATAAAAGAAATAGGTTTTGTATTATTCCACAAGAGGCCAAAATGCTAAACAATTTGAAACAAAAATTATCGACCCACTGTCTCTATGCTATAATGTCTGAAACATGGCCTAGGTATGCATATTTAGAGGCTAAATTTAGGTCCAATTTTCTCAGATACTGTTCTCTGAAAAGGTATTTTAAATGATAACACTATAGGTTCTATTTTTATGGGATTCTGTAATGACATTTTCATTTGTATGAAAAGAGCTTAGCTTTTCTCTTTCTTCCTTTCCCGAGTGAGCCCCTGTACAAAAGGTGTTGTTTATCATGGTTCTAATTGGTTTCTTTGTGTCTACCTGACACTTCTGTGATTCTCTGCTGCCCATCCTGCCAGCCTGAGCTTATATACAGACAAACCTGAGCATCACTCCTCTTTTTCCCTAATGACCGATATCCAATCAGGCATGCCTTATAGATTCTGCCTCCTTAATATCACTCAAATTCATCCATTTCTTTCCACTTCACCTGACATGCTTATATTCTAATCCTTGCCATTTCTCACCCAAAACTAATGACCCAGCCCTCTACACAGACCCTCAGAGGGGGCCATGTTTCTCTTTATGTCCATTCTTTTCTCCACTTTGTAGCCAGAATTATTGTCATGAAGTACAAGTTATCAAGGAATTCCCTGCTGAAAACTGACTTTCAGAACAATCTAGGTCAAATTTCTGACTTCTGGGCTTGGCACACTTGCCCTTTCAGGGTCATCCTTCAAGGTCAGTTCCCAGGTCACCTTTTCCCCTTGCTATGACTTTTAGCACCCTTTCAGTCTGGCATTTTTAAACTCTACAGTGGGCTCTTTCTAGTGACCCTGCCACCCCATGCACAGTTTCCCACACTAGGAAGTCTTTCTTTTAGTGTTCTTCCAACTTGCTTCCTTCATAAGCCCAATTTCTTATTACAGCCCCTCCTCTGAAAACCATTTCCAGGACTCCTAAGCCCGGGCTAGATTTTCCTCATTATTCCCTCACAGCACATTGTATCATTTCTTTTATTCATTTATGCTTCACTTTGCCTATTTGTTACTGTAGCACCTCAAATAGATATGGATGCATTCTTGCTCCTATTAGATCCCAACAGCAAATCTTATTCGTTCTTCCAATCACCTAGATACTGGACATGGTGGTTGTTAATGACTCAAAGTCATGTGCCAAACTCAGAATTGCCCTATGTCGCAATAAAAGGAGGCTTATTCCAGGAGAGTGGGCCACCAGTTATTAATGGCATGGTGATACAAAGGCTTAAAATCTTAGCTTTCTATCACTGAGATAAAACATCATGGCCAAAAGCAACTTTAGGAAGAAAGGGTTTATTTCATCCTATAGCATGTAGTTTGTCATCCAGAGAAGTCATGGCTGGAATTCAAGACAGGAACCTGGAGGTAGAAGCTAATATAGAGGTCATGGAGGAGTGCTGCTTATTGGATTGCTCCTCATGGCTTTCTCAGCCTGATTTTTTATAGCACCCAGCACCAGCAGCACAGGGATGGTGCACGCACAATAAGTTTGGCCCTCCTGCATCAATAATTGGTCAAAAACAGCATACCACAGGCTTGCTCACATGCCAGTGTGATGGAAGCATTTTCTCAATTGAGGTTCCCCTTTCCAAAATGACTGAAGCATGTGCCAAGTAGACATAAAAGTAGCTGGTATGGTCTCCTTGATTTTTTTTGATACAAATTGTCGGGCAGGATTGGACTAGGCCTTAGTTGCTCCTGTGTCATGCTTCAAGTTCTCCATGTGCCATCTCCCAAAAATATTATTTCCTGACAGCTTCCTACCAGATTTATAATTTCCTATCTCAGAGCCTATTTTCAGGGATTCCAGCCTAAGAGAGTCTCAAAACATAGTCTCTGGCACACAATAGATACTCAGTAAATATTTGGCTTATAAGTACCTAAAGAGATAAATGGGTAAATACCCTGTCAGGCTAATTCTAAGCATGAAAAACTTTTAAGGCTTGACTGCTTGCTTTTGCAAAAGTTCCAGGTTATCCATAGATAACCCTTTTGCAGAATGAAAGAGACTATCTTTAGAAGGAACAGAGCACCTTTCTTGGTCATCTCTAATGATGCTAGCTAAAAGCACTTAAGGGATGCAACTTTACTCTGTATTAGTGAAAAAGAATAAAACATGATCTTAAAAATTATAAAGCAAATTTATAATAGTTTGTTTGCCATTATGGCTTTATTTCTGAGTATTAAAATAATATTAGAACAAGCTCTATGCTGTTCAAAGGTGTCTTAGGGAATGTCTTTAGGGTAACCTCTAAAGCAAAAGAATACACAGGTACCTGAAGATACTACACAGACTTAAACATCTCAACGCACCCATGTGACAATGTTCATTTCCTGAGATCCAAAGGAATTGACTGATTATACAAATACAGGACATAGCTCTGGACTTAATGACTTGAACTTGGGGGAAAGCTCCTAATGAGGAAAATCAAGATGGACCATGGAAATTCATTGGGAGAGACTGGAAAACTAGACCAGCCAAATAGATATATAAAGAGTAGACAGGTCAGGTTTGAAACTTAATATGCTCAAAGTAGACCATCCAGCAATGATTGACTTATTCATTATCACAGTCATAGAAATACAAACAGTGGTGTTTGCTTAAGCATGACACACACACACACACACACACACACACACAGAGAGAGAGAGAGAGAGAGAGAGAGAGAGAGAGAGAGAGAGAGAGAGAGAGAGAGAGAGAGACTTGGGCTCTGAGAAATGTATGTTAGATTGTCACCAAAGTTTTACATCCTATGTACCAATGGCCATTTTGATCTTTTCAGTTTTTTTAGAGGGTTGTTGTCATTTGTTTGTTTTATTTTTAACTATACATTATACGCATAGACAAACATATTTTGTCATTCTGAAGTAGTGGCTATTTAAAGGCAAGGATTGGACTGAAAAGAGATAGGAACTCCCAAATAAGGAAAAGGTCTCTGAACTTGATATATTATGATACAGTTTAGTAAGTGGATGTTTCATCATCAAGTGAGAAGAATCAGAGAAGAGGTGATAAAAAAAATTGATAAGACCTTCCATGTATACAACCCAAAAGTATCTCATGACCTGAAACCTGTGCTTGCTCTTGAAAATTTCAAAAGAATATCTGAGCAACACCTTCCCCCTAAGTTGGGATGAATAACCTTGCACATATTAGCATAAAAAAATCTTCAGTTAATTCTGACAGTAAAGAAAACAGTTAGACTGTTGTCTGGAAAAAAAATTTCTACTGATATATATTAATCCTCCTGGGAAACTGACAGAGGCAACTGGAGGGCTTAATTTAACAGTACAATGGTATCACCATCCTTGGAGATTTATATGGCTAGTGGATACAAGATGATTTAGAAGAGAGTAGCTGGTGATGTGTTAAGCAATGACTAGTACTTTCAGTTTCAATCCTTATCAAATATAGAATGAGGGCAATGCTGAGGAATGAGAAAAGTCACGAGCAATTGACAAGGAAGGAATGGATAAACGTGGTCACCAACTCTAACTTTTGGAGTGATGGAAAGGCAAGAGAATGGGGATGATGTAATCATGATTTTGGAGCACAGATGACTTCTGTGAGCATCTGTTTGATGGTTTTCAAGTTCTTGTGGTGCTGCAGAACCTTCCAAATTTCAAAATGGATCTTAAGTAAACAAACAAAGCAAGAAAGCACGGGGGCAATGGGGCAACGTGGGTGGTCATCTAATGGTGGATAAAAGAAGAAGGAATCTGTGTCTTTAGCATTGAGAAACTTTGGTAGGAAAAAAATTAGAACAGTTTATATTTGAAAGAAGGGCTTGGAAGGATAAACTTCATGATAGAAATAATATTATTTCACTCCCAATATAGTCCCATGCAAATAAATTTAGAAGAACTATCTTGCAGAAATAATCTTGGAGGTTTTGTTGGTGGAAAAAATCATATGGTAAGATGTTAAAAGCTGTATCTTAGGATGTATTGCTTGAAATCAATTCTTGGCTTTATCAAAGCCATGGCATCTATGTAAAATTTATTATACTAAAATTAAAGTAGGAGACCTATACTCATTGGTATCTCCTTGTGAAGATTAACATGTAAAATGCTTAGCCCAAGACCAAATGTGGGTAAACTACAGTTAATACATTTAAAAAGATACTGTATATCAAGTACTGTAGCAAGCTTTCTTGAAGTGCTAGCCTCCTAACTGGGACATAGAGACATATTATTAATTTTGAATGTTCAGCCTTAGCTTAGGCTTGTCCCACTAGCTCTTTTAACTTAATTTAACTTGTTTCTATTCATCTACATTATCTTCCCATAATTTTTACTTTTCTTTCATTCCATATATTCTACTTTCCTGCTTCTTCTGAGTCTGACTTACTGGCCTCTGGCATTTCCCTGGCATTTTTTTTCTTTCTTCCTGGAGCCTAAATTTCTTCTCCTACTTATTCTGCCTGCCTGGAAGTCCCATCTGTTAGTTTCACACGTGAGAAGAGATACATACTACCAAGGTCACACGAGAATTTATTTAAGAGAGTTCCCAGGCAGGTGCAGAAGCAGAGAAGCAGTACAGAAGTCAGGAGACAGAGAGAGAGAGACCCCTGCATGCACGGGTATCTTTTAAGAGAAGGGGTGTGTACGGGTTTAGGTATTCACGTTTAGGGCGTGCCTCCGTACAAGGTGCATCCCACCTGAGCCAAGTTGGCTCAGCTATGAGGAATGCCAGGAATCCTTACACAATCTATCCCTTTTCTGTCTACCTATTGGACATTCAGTTCTTTATTAGGCCAATCAGGTGCCTTAGGTAGGCAAAGTAAAAGAGCAATGCATCTTTACATAATTAAACAAATGCAACATAAACAAAAGCAACATACCTTTACATAATTAGACAATTATTCTGCAACACACACAAAGACTGTAACACATCTTTACTTAGTTCAGCTAGTATTTCATTCCACAAAAAAGTATTGTGATGGTATTGAGGAGATGGCCTTGAATGAGTTATCTAAGCTTTCACATAATTATTGATGCAATGTACTGAACTCTTAATTTTTACTACAAGAATCTCAATTATCTTACCTCTAATGGAAGTGTAAAGCATGTCCATTCTTCCACACTTTAAAAAATGAAGCCTATTCCTTGACACTTGGGTTTAGACTGGACTTTTTTGATTTTAGCATATAGGACTTGTAGCTTCATCTAGGCTCCCTCCAGTCTTTAAGGAAGGACAGCTATGATTTTACAAGGCCACCTCCCAAAGAAAACTCCCACAAACAGTTCTATGTACAAGCTTTTGAGGCTTCCTGCCAACAGCCAGACTGACTTCAAGTATGAGGCAGCCAGTGTGGAGTAGATCCTTAGTCCAAGTCAAGAACTGAGATGAATACAGTCCTGACAGACAGGTTAACTGCAACCTCACCAAAGAACCAGTGCCACATACAGAGCTGATTTATTTTCAGATTACTGTGTGTGTGTATGTGTGTTAGCAATTATACCTCTTCCATGAAGGCATGCATAATGTTCAAAGGTTGATGTAGGCTGTATTCCTCAATTGCTTCTCCATTTCATTTTTTGAGACATGCTCTCTCACTAAACTTATGTTTGCTGGATCACCTAGCCACTAAGATTTCAAAATATGTTTGTCTTTGTGCCACCGATACAGCTATGCCTGGATTTTATGTAGATGTTGGGGACTAAAAATTTAAACCTCATGATTGAATAAGCAACAACTTACCCACTGAGGCATCTTCCTGGTTCCAGGCTCTGACTCCTTGAGCCACAGATATTGAGTGAGATGCTAAATATCCACTACCTGGAACTTTCATATTTTAGGATAGTTGGTTATATACACCGATACTGTTTTTCAAAAACACTCCATAATAATGGACAATTGTTGATAATGCAGGCTAGAAAGTCATAGCCAGAGGTGTTAATTACTTTGTTGTTGGTTTTTTTCCCCTAGCTAGTCCATAGTACATAGACGTAGTCAGATTTTGAGTCCAAAAATCTATGTTTTCAAGGTCCAAGGTATTTCTGCTTTATCTCTGTGTCCTTCAAAGGAGTCTATGTTGGAAGTAATAAAGCATTTCCCCTGAGGAGCCAGGGCCTGGGGCTGTCTTTGTTCTACTGTATTTTGATTCTTTTTCTTCCTGAAATGAGCCCAGAGAGTAAGAAGAACCCTTAGCGAAGTTGTATGTGGATTCCAACCAACTTTAATAAACATGGCCCTGCATCACCTAAGACTTCTAACAAATATTATTTTATTAACATTAAAAACTATAAAGCCAAAATTAGCTCATAATTTTCCAGAACATATAACATTCATATTTTCACCCCACAGAAATACTTTTCAAATGCTGCATTTTTACTACCACAAAGCAGAGGCTGGAAAAGGCTTATGGGAAAGGCAATGCTCATTGTAGCAAATGCCACTTTTCTTTTTTTTTTTTTTTATCTTGCCAAGCACATCTTGGGTGAGCTGTGGGCTCACTTCCCCAGCTATAGTCTAAATCATAACCCATGTCTCATTTTTCTTTTCCCTCTTTGCATTTGTGAACATTAAGATCAAGCCCTAGATCATGCCTTCAGATTTATGAAGACAGTAATCCATCATCCACACTCGAGGAGCCTTTTTGCCTACCTCTGGCTGATTGAATTCTCCCAGAAATTTACCTTCTGACCACTGTTGGACATATTTTTCTCATCTTGCACCACAAAATGCCAACTCCCCTTCTACCTTTTTCAACAGCTTAACATATAGAACACACATCCAGGAGGGAGAAGGAAGGAGAGAGGGAGGGTGGGAGGGAAGCAGGGAGGGAGGGAGGGAGGAGACACTGCTGAGCTTTTGATTTGCACTCGGCACCTAATCTTCATGAATATAAGCAAGCGGATAAATACCAGGTGTACACCTGATATTACAGTATCCACCTTCATGTGCTGATTCAAAATGACACATATCAAGCTAAATTATATGAAAACTTGTAAGAATAGCATAACGTGGAGGGTGAGGCTGGCTCCAAACACTCAGCTCTCATTTTCAGCCTCTGAGGTGTGAAGATTTCATGTGCACCACCACATCTGGCAAGATATCGTTAAGCCTTTCCCTATAATCTCTCCTCTGTGTTCTCTAGCGCACTGGGAAATTACTCTTTAAGAATGTAAATGTAATATAGTACAGCTCCATATTTTTTTTTTAACAATTTATAGCATTTCAAGGGAAAACTTGTTCATTCCTGACTTTCACAGCACACTTTTTACTTGCAATCTAGTCATCCATATGCTTATCCCTCTTTCTTAAATCAATTATTCAATAGATTCTGACTTAATAGTAACTAACTTTCTACATCCTGCTCCAAATGCTCTGTTTGGTTAGAGTGCTGCTAGGTTTGGTTTGGTTTAATTTTTTTCTTTCTCAAAGTTCTGCCCAGAGTCATTCTTTTATAGAACTATGAAGAGAGAGAAATGGAATGAGCCACTGGTCTTCATTATAAAGACAGGAAGGTGAAATAATGGGTAAGAATGAGCAATATTAGTGTCTATTTCCACCTCAGAGATGATTTTTAAAAATCCCAGTGAAATTTTTTGTTACATCCAATTAGCCAGACCTCAGCCCCAAAAGGAAGGGTAGAGCATGTAGTCATAAATAACGTCAACATTTACTCATAAAGAAGGAGAGAAGGGATATCTAGAAAGGAAGTCACAAGTTGGGCTGAACTAGATACATATGGTCAAATCATCAGTCCTTATTAGGTGCTTGTGTTTCCTTAGAAACAAGAGAAAAACTCAGACTCTCAGCTTCTGTTGTTAGGAGTGGTGAGTGGGAAAAGAACAAAATGTTTCTGCTCACACTTTGGCTACCTGGCCCATAAAGTCAATAGACTCTTCATTGTTATTCCATGAGAAACAAGTAACTACGTAAAGATGATTTTACAAGAGAAGTGATGTTCTGATAAGTCAATATGAAAGGATCCAGGGTTAGGGTTAGGGTTAGGGCTGCTATGCACAGAAACCACTGTACTGGAATTTCACAGTGGATGAATTGGAAAATTTTGCTGTCTAAGTTAGTATTCTTCATTTTATCCTTCCTTTTGGCTTTATGGAGAGCCAGAGATCTCTGGATCAGACAAAAGGCATTTGTGCTGTTGGGTATTTCCCAATCCATTGACTGATACATCCTATCCTAGACTCTCCCTGAAAGTTCATGGTCTTTTCTCCCCTCTCTGCTTGTGCATGTTATAAACACCTCCAGGAATGCCCTGACTTCTACTTTGTCCCTATGACTTCAGTGTATTTCTCATCATCTGCTTCAACTGTCAGGTTCCTGGGATGCCCTTTGTTAAGGTTGGGATCTGAACTGGCTCATAGGCTCAAGGTTTGAACGGTTGATACCTGGTGAGCTTTTAGGAAGTAAGGGTCTGTCCAGCAAAGCAGATAATTGCTATTTTAAGGGTTATAGATCTTTCTGATTCTGACATTTTCTCTCCACTACTTGTCTGTTGCCATGTAAGGAGTCTCTGTCTTACAACCCCATCATCATTCCTTCCCTTCTATGAGGGAGTAAAATATACATTAAACCATGAGCCCAAGGAACTTCCAGGAAGTTCCTCTTGTCTAGTATTTTGTCACAGTGATGAGAAAAGGTATTCAATATTCTTAAATATAGTACTAGTTCACTAAATATGTCATTCTTTAGGACTCATGGTTTTCTTGGCTATTCTAGTGAGGACCGTAGTCGTTACCCCTACATCCAGAATCTAGACAATTCTAACATTTGACACAATCTAAAACATCTGCTTTGTTGAAGCTTATTGACTTTTAGCTTGAAGCAATAAAATTGTTCTATCTAGTGGCTTAAAAATAGTTCAACATAGGCTATTTTATATCTCAAACTAGTATTTCCTTTACATCTTAAACTAAAACCAACTAGTAGACACATCAGTTAGAAAAGATATTAAAGACCTGAACTGAAATTAATTTTTTTTGCATCAACAGTGGATTATAGTGATTTTAAAGGTTGAATCGGTAAGATTTTGTGTGGATCTGGCATGGTACAAATATGAACTATCTAGTTATCTGGTAGGAGATTTCTATGAATGCAGAGGCTTCATGGGGGAAAAGGCAGAAGGCAGTGGTGTGTAGCAGGAGACACTTAGAAGCTGTTTCTATGTAAAAGGACTATTATTATGATAGAGGAATGTGGTTATGATTAGCAGATGAACAGAGAAGGGAGAGGGAAGGAGGGGGAACAGAGAGAGAGGGATAGATAAACAGTGGGATAGAAATGAGGAGCGCCCCAGAGAGAGAACCAAGGGAGAGAAAGAGATTCAGAGGCGGGAATCTTTCTTTAAATGGGGCTTGATGTTGGAACTCAGAGGAGGGCGTGGCTTTGGAGACTAACACTAATATCACCCAAATCATTAGAAGTTTGAAAACAGCTAATGACTTTAAGCTTTTGTAGTAGATTTTTTAAAAGCCCTAAGGTGATGGTATATGTGTATTTACAACCATGAGTGAGGACCATTGACAGTGTCTTTACTCTGACTTTCTGTTCCATTCATTCACTAAAGAGAAACTAAATGCTCTGAGAATTTAATATACATTAAGCCACAAAGAAGAAGCTGGGATTTAGTTCTGTCCATATTTTCAATGCTTGATGGTATATTCAATTAGAAAAATTGTTTTCTCATGGACCTGGACAGGTCCATTTATACTGTATCTACAATGAATGAGTTACGTTTGATTTGTACACACTTCTGTAGACTCAGAACTAATGTAACATCAATGGCGTTTATTGGTCACATGGAAGTAGTTTTTAAATATCTTCACATGCTTAGCCACCTTCCAGCGATGCACACAGCTTTGTGAATGCCACTATGCTGAGGTGCATGGTGAGTGTAGGGCCCTAAGGTGGACAAAGGCGAGGCCATGATAAGTGATTTCTGGAGGCAGTGAAGGGCATGGCCTGGACATCATGACTCCTGAATGATAGGCCTAGCAACAGGCCTATAAATCCTACTTCACACCCCTAACCCACCAGTTCCCTCAACCTCAGCTGCTTCCTAAGACACAGCCTCTGGAAAACCCCATCACAAGTGCCCCATCTGCAACTACTTCCAGAAACACAGACTCTGGAGAATTCCATTACATGAGCTCCAGCTTCAGATCTCAGTTGTTCCCCGAGACACAGATTCCACTCGCTCCAATTTCTCCAATTGCACCAAGAGCACCTATTGTACCCAAAATGCCTCCCTGATATACAGACAATACTTGCACCAATCAAAGGAAGAGATGGGTCGATGTCAATACAGTTCTTTAGAACACCATGGCACCACTGAAATCTATAACAGCAAGACATGCTCATTCCAAGACAGAAGAAGCAGAGGAAAACAACCTTGAAACTATCTTTGTAAAGATTATAGAAGCCTTTAAAGAGGAAACTAAAAAAGAAATGAAAAAAGTCCTTAGGGAAATAGAGGAAAAGACAAAAAAAATAGAAACAAATCAATAAATCCCTTAAAGAAAACCAAGAAAAAGCAATCAAACAGGTAAAGGAAACAGTTCAAGTTTTAGAAATTGAAACAGAAGCAATAGCAAGGGGACAGGGCTTATGAGGAAAACTCCCACAGTCATGGCTGGCTGGAGCTCTAGGGAGCTCCCTGAATTAAGAACAGTCACTGGGGAACCTTCAAGAAAAGGAACTAGGCCCTCCATGGATAGGCAACTGTCCACTGACACTGACAGTATATGAAGCCTCAAGGGGAAGGATCAGACTGTGTTTCTGTGTGTGGACTGGCACTTCAGAGCCCATTTCCTCCAGAGGAACACCTAACCCAGTTTTGACATTACCATGAAGAAACTGGACCTGCCTGGAGTGGATGCTGAGATGATCCACCTTGGGACTTCTTGCCCTTTTCGGGGAGGGGATGGGGGAATGGGGAGGAGGGAGGCTAAAGGCTGGCCAAGAGGGGGCAAGAAATAACAGAGAAATAAGGGAACTACCAGATGTTATGACTCAATTGGATTTAAGAGATACATACTAAACATTCCACCCAAACACCAAAGAATAAACCTTCTTCTCAGCACCCCATGGTACTTTCTATAAAAACTGACCAAATACTCAGTCATAAAGCAAATATGAGTAGACGCAAAATATGGGAATAAGCCTTTATATCCTATCAGATTACCATGGACTAAAGTTAGAGTTCAGTAACAACATAAATCATAGAAAACCTACAAACTCTTAGAAACTAAACAACTCCCAATTGAACTATCTTTAGGTCAAGGAAGAAGTAAAGAGAAAAAAAAATAAAAAAGTTTCTATAATTCACTGAAAATGAATTTACTACATATCCAAACAACAAAAGCAGTGCTGTGAAGAAAGTTCATAGCACTAGATGCCTACATAAAATATTTGGAGAAATCTCACACAAGAGACTTACTAGTACAGCTGAAAGCTCTAGAACAAATAGAAGCAGACCCACACCCAGAAGGAATAGACAGCAGAAAATAAAATCAGGGCTGAAATCAATAAATTTGAAATGAAGAAGACTATACAAAGAATCAATAAAAAAAGAGCTGGTTCTTTGAGAAAGTCAACAAGATACACAAACCCTAATCCAAACTAACCAAAAGGCAGAGAGGGAATATCCAAATTAACAAAATCAGAAATAAAAAGGGGAACATAATTACAGACACTGAGGAAATCCAAAGAGGCATTAGGTCATACTTTAAAAGCCAATACTCCATTAAATTGGAAAACTTAAAAGAAATGACCAGCTTTCTGGTCAGGTACCACTTACCAAAATTAAATCAAGATCAGATAAATGACCTAAATAGACCTATAGCCCCTAAGGAGATAGAAGCAGCCACTGAAAGTCTTCCAACTCCCATCCCTCCAAAAAAGCCCAGGGCCAGATGGTTTCAGCACAGAATTCTAACAGATTTTTAAAGAAGAACGAATACCAATACTCCTCAAGTTATTCCACAGAATAGAAAGAGAACACTGCTAAACTTTTTTAATGAGGGTACAGTCACACTGATACCAAAACCACAAGGCTCAACAAAGAAAGAGAGTTACAGACCAATTTCCCTCATGAGATTGATGCAAAATATATCAATTAAATATTGGCAAACCAAATTCAAGAACATATAAAAAATTATCCACCATGATCAAGTAGGCTTTATCCCAGAGATGCAATCTCATTAGGTGCTGAAAAAGCCTTTGACAAAATCTAATGCTCCTTCATGGTAAAGGTCTTGGAAAGATCGGAGATACAGGGAAAATACCAAAACATAAAAAAGGCAATATACAATAAGCCATCAGCTAATATTAAACTAATTTGAGAGAAACTCTAAGCAATCCAACTAAAATCAGGAACAAGACAAAGCTGTCCACTCTCCTCCTATCTATTCAATATAGTACTTGAAGATTTAGCTAAAGCAATAAGAAAACAATAGGAGATCAAGGGGCTACAAATTGGAAAGGAAAAAGTCAAACTATCACTTTTTGTAGATGATATCATAGCATTCGTAAATAACCCCCCAAATTCTACAGGAAACTCTTACAGCTGATAAATATCTTCAGCAATGTAGCATGACACAAGATTAAATTAAAAAAATCAATAGCCTTCCTATATGCAAATAATAAAAAGGCTGAAAAAAATCTGGGAAATATCGCCCCTTACAATAGCTGCAAATAACATTAAATATCTTAAGATGGGAAGCGAAAGACATGTATGACAAGAACTTTAGGTCATTGAAAAAAGAAATTGAAAAAGATATCAGAAAATGGAAAGATCTCCCATGCTCTTGAATAGGTAGAAGTAAAAAATGGCAAACTTACCAAAAACAATCTACAAATTCAATGCAATTCCCATCAAAATACCAATAAAATTCTTCACAGGCCTAGAAAGAGAAATACTCAATTTCATATGGGATACCAAAAACCCAGGATTGCCCCAACAGTCCTGTTCAGTAATAGAACTTTGAGAGACATCACTATCTCTGACTTTAAGCTATACAATAGAGCTACAGTAATAAAAACAGCTTGGTACTGGCAGAAAAACAGACTTGTGGATCAATGGAGTAGAATCGAAGACTCCCACCTTAATCCACACACCTATGAACATCTTGATTTTTGACAAAAAGGCCAAAATGAAAAAAAAGATAGTATTTTCAACAAATGGTGCTTTGTAGAAGAATGCAAATAGCTCCATATCTATCACCCTGCACAAAACTCAAATCCAAGTGGATCAAAGACCTCATTGTAAAGTCAGTTACACTGAACTTGATAGAAAAGAAAGTGGTAAACACCCTTGAATGCATTGACACAGGTGACCACTTCCTAAATATAACACCAGTAGCATAGACATTAAGAACACCAGTTAATAAATGGGACCTCCTTAAATTGAGAAGCTTCTGTATGGCAAAGGACATGGTCAATAAGACAAAGAGAAAAAAAAAACACATCAACAACAAACAGCATACAGAATGTGAAAAGATCTTCACCAATCCTACATCTGACAGAGGACTGATCCCTAAAACATATAGAGAACTCAAGAAACTAGAAGCCAAAAATCCAAATAATCCAATTTTTAAAAATGGTGTTCAGAGCTAAAAAGGGAATTTTCACCAGAAGAAATTCAAATCCTGAAAGACACTTTAATAAGTGATCAATATCCTTAGCCATCAAAGCAATGCAAAATTGGGATCATACAGGGAAGGGATCAAGGGGAGGTGGGAAGAGAACATGAGAACATGGGATGGTTAAATGGGGGGAGCAACAGAGAGGGAGAACAAAGAAATAGTTATTTTTATATTTTTTACTGCTGAGTAGTACTCCATTGTGTAAGTGTGCCACAATTTTTAATCCATTCTTCAGTTGAGGGGCATATGGATTGTTTTCAGGTTCTGGCTATTATGAATAATGCTGCTATGAACATAGTTGAGTTGATGCCCTTGGGGTAAGAATGTGTATCCTTTGAGTATATGCTCAATAGTAGTATTGCTGGATCATTGGGTAGATTGAATCCCAGTTTTCTGAGGAATCACCATACTGATTTTCAAAGTGGCTGTACAAGTTAACATTCCCACCAGCAATAAAGGAGTGTTCCCTTTGCTCCACATTCCCTCCAGCATAGCTATTCCCTTATAATCAAATAAATGACCACCCTAATTGCCATTATAGAACCATCATCCAGCCACTGATGGAAGAAGATGCAGAGATCCATACCTAAAACACTGGGTTGAGCTCTGGGTCCAGCTGAAGAGAGGGAGGAGAGATCATATGAACAAAGGCATCAGGATCATGAGGAGGAGACTCAGAGAGATGGCTGACCAGAGCTATTGGGAGCTCAAAGACTCTGAAATGACAGCTGAGGAACCTTCATGGAAAGGAACTAAACCCTCTAAATGTAGATGACAATTGAACAGTGTAGGCAGTTTGTGGAGCCTCTTGCAATAGGACCAGATTTTATTCCTGGTGCATGAAATGGCTTCTTGGAGCTCATTCCCTACAGAGGAACACCTTACTCTTGATACTGGGGGACGAAATGGGTCTTACCTCAACTGGATATGCCAGATGGAACTGACTCACTTTGGGATCCTTGCCCTTCCTGGGAAATCAGGGATGGGTTAAGGGAGGATGCAGTAGGACTGGGAGGAGGTTAGTGAGGGGAAGCAGTGGTAGGTAAGGAAAAAAACATTTAAATAATAGAATACATCTTAAAGAAAAAAATCTACACACAGTTACATTGATTCACTGGAAGACTAAGGTTGTTCTTAGTAACCAGTAAACAAGAACAAAAACAAGTATGCATATATGTACTCTGAAAAAAAAACTGACAAGAAAGTCTTGCTGATTATCAAGATTAAGAAAAGTCAATATAACAATCAAAGGGTCAGACCTTCTGAATTACTTCCTTGGAGTTCTTTCGCAAAACAAACAAACAAAAAACAAAAACAAAAAACAAAAAAAAATAAATATAAACAGCGGAGGGCGGACAGAAAAGTTGGGGACTGGATGCTTTCATCACAATAGGCATATTTGAGGTCAGGTCCTTTAAAGTCTTAACTCACTTGGAAGGTACCCAAGACCATCTACTTATTCCTACTAGGCATACGTGCATCTATATTTTTAAATACAGGTAAAAACTGCTGGGGTTTAACTTTCATCAATAACTGCCAGATCTGAGAGTCTGTAATACACGTGATTTCCCTTTATTCTTTTTACTTAAAAGTGTCACCAGACAGACCCATAGGAAGGTCACATTCAGAGGTTGAAAGAAACACTGTGTACAGTGTTACTTACGAGGGTCTATCACAGAAGGTCAAGGGAATCCCTAGTCACGAAAGATGACAGAGAGCCTCTCTTTTTAGAAGTCAACAATCCCATGCTCTAGTTTCTTCTAATGTAATCCTATCTGTCCCTTAAGAATGTCGCCTCTGGGAGATTTTTAAGCAACTCTCCACGCATCATTATTTAACCTTTGGGGACAACTAAGAGGATCAGACGTCAGATGTCTCTCCTGGCAGGATTCCCCTTACAACCCCAAACATTGCAGGATGCATAGGAACAAGTTTCAAGCGCACCCTGTGCAGCAGGTCCCTGGCCCAAGGGGACAGCCACTGCCGGCTGACGCCTCTGTTCTCATCATTGACCCAGAATGTTGAGGGTCCAGCAGCCCAGCAAGCGAGCACAGCACCCACTGCCCGGCCGCCTCTAGTGCAAAGACCGCTAGGTGCCCAGGAGCTTCTAATTGACAGCTAAGGTCTCAATCACCGGTCCCTCCTCTCAAAGCTAAAAGAATCCAGGTGCTTGGCAGCCAGGGAGATGTAGTCCTCTCAAATGCCAGCACTCTCGATATTCCCTCCCGAGGACTCCAGACGAGAAGGAAGTCATTCTGATGTCACGGAGTGTAGATCTAGAGTCTCACAGTGGCAGCAGAATTGAGCTCTAAGGGACACTTGGGCAGCTTCCCGGATAAGGGACAGAGAGAACGAACTACAACTCCCATGCCGCTTTGCGCGAGCAGGAGCCGGTAGCTTGCTTTGCGTGACCGCAGCAGGTTGGTCCTGGAGCAGATGAGCGCAGAATATTTAGGCGAAAGCGAGAGGAGGGGGGGAGCGCGGGGCAGGACGAGTACCTCCGCCAAGAAAATTATGCATGCGTTAGGCAAGCTCTGAGAGAATGGCTGTGGAAGGTAAGGGACGCTTGGGGCATTTTAAGCTCCCTCTTAACCCGCGCACCCCAATTCACACATCCCTGATGAAGCTTGGCTCCGGCGGGGAGGAGAGAAAAGGGGGTGGCGGCGAGTGGGCCCCTTCCCCCTCGTACCACTTGGTATTCACCTGAGCCTTGCAAGGCCAGGAGGCTCTTGATTCAGTTGCCTCTTAGAGACCCTTTAGGTGAGCAAGACTTCAGGGTAGGAGGTTAAGGAAAGAGTGCTCCCGGTGTTGGAAATGGGTGGAAAGCGGGGAAGTCGAGCGCGAGGATTCAGCCCTGACTTGCCCTTTTCCCTGTCCCCTCCAGAGAGGGTAGCCTGGGTGGCCACCCGGCTGGGATGCTCGCTTTGCCTCCCAAACATGGGAGAAGACCCCAGCCAGGTGCATCATCCAGAAGGTTGAGACTGCCACTGGGTCGAGGACCCTTGCTGTGCGTACCCAGCAGGTATGCCCTTAGAATGAGGGTGTCTTCACACCTGTTTCTGTGTAGTTCTACCGAGGGTTAGCAAAAGTTCACAGGATCCGATGGAAGTGTGGCCAGCCAGCCCCTTGGATTGGGAAATTCTTTTCTTTGAAGACTGCCTTCCTCATTCTTCCTGTAATTTTGAACTTCAGATTTGCCATTTTGATTGCACAGCCCTGCCTCTTTTGAACTTTCTGGTTAAAGGTTGGGTCAGGCAATTTTTGAGGGAACCTAATTTCATGTCTCTTTCACTTACTTTAGACTTTTCGTTCAGGGTAGTTAGGGGAAAGGTTTCTGATGTCAAATGAGAGGTCTCATTGTATCTCTACAATGAGATAAAATATGAGTGTGGAGTTACATGGGAGACCTACCTTCACGTTCAGAATTATGGTTTCTGACTGCCCTTAGGGCTAGAGAGGACCTGAAGTATGAAAAAGAAGTCATGGCTGCCAGCTACATCAGGTTGCTTGCCAAAGGGAAATGAGCCAGCTCCTGAAGCTACCTACCTACAGTAAGAGAAACCCATAGGGTTTCTTCCTATCCTCTCTGCCTCAGGAGACAGAAAGTGAAATATTCTGACCCTTTACTTAATTGAAGTAGCAACAGCCCAGCTCACACAGTCAACATCTGTAAACTCAGCAAATGGTGGCCTCTGGGCCATCTCAGGATCAAAGATTAACAGATGGATGCTTTTCCTTCCAGGTTCCTCAACTATACCAACAAAAATGATTACCTCCCCAAAGCACAAACCCCTCCTCTTCTCTCAGGTAGTCAAGTAGATAGGTCAGCAGGTAACAGGTAGATGATGGATGGATAGATGATAGATAGACAGACAGAGCACAGAAACAGAAAGCCAACATAGAGTCTAGTGAGTTTGAGAACATAGTCTTTATCTTCAGCCACCTTTCCACCTTACCCATCAGGTGACATTAATTATGATCTCTCTTCTGTGTCCCCAACTGAGGGACACTCCCTCCCATTTGTTGGCAGTCCACAGTGTTTGTGAAGATTATTTCCTATTCACTCTGAGATGTAGAGAATAGAATTAGTCATATTTGTTGCCTTGTGGAAGATCGCACCGGTAAAACCAGACCTTACAAAAACAAGAGTTCTGAAGTGTTCATGTAGACTTCAAAGAGCTTACTCTATGTTCCAGTGACTTCCTTGACTGAAATGCCCCCAAACAGGAGTCCTTGTGTCTGCATCACAATGAAGACTGGAGTAGATGGGTGAGAGAGGGTTTTAAAATTTCACTGGTGAGGATTTCTGCCTGTAGTTTTGCAAAGAGAGTTCTTTCAGTATGAACTAGGCCGTTCCTGGATACTTTCCTATGCTCTTTCAAGGCTCAGGAAAGTCAACATTTCCTCCAGGAACCCATTCCAGACCTTCCACTCTTCTGCCTTTCCAAGCCATGGGGACCTCCTGCTCTGCTCTTCATTAGCATCTGTGCTCAAATCTGCTCCAGATTCACCACACTTAGTATGTCTTTCACAGGACTCTGGGGCATTGGAGGAATAGAGACTATACACTCTAATTTCCCAGGCAATAGCATAACCCACAGCAGCACCCCTCCCCCTTCCAAAAAAAAAACCTGCCAGTGGATTGCACAACAAACACCCATGAAACTTTTATAACTGACCCCATAAGAGTTCCCAAATGCCATAAATGAGAAGTTGAAAGTATTTATTCAAAGAAACGTCTCTCTCCTAAGCCTCAATGTTTCAAGACTCGAAGCTGATATTTTCATCTACTAGTCAGAGTGGCATTGGCTTCCTAGTACCTGGTACTTCTACTGTTAGGATTTTGTGCCCTTGGACCATCAAGGGGCTAAATGTTTTATTCTGTATGACCATCACATTCAGAAGCCCCAGGTCAAGACCAAAGATTCACCAGTTTACACATGTTCACTGAGAAATAGTGAGTGAGGGGATTAGGAATCTTATCAGGGGTACTTGAAAGGAAATATAGTATGTAATAACATCTGGACTTTCATGCCTCTGTCTGGAAGGAAGAAAAAACATGGACTCGCTACTGTTTGATTATTGGGAATAGTATAGTACAGGACAGGTCTTCTAGAAGGGTGCTTAGAACTCAGCTTAGCTATAAATGTTACTTAAATACACTGCGTATTCCTCTCTTTTAAGAAAAAGCCCTACTGCTTAGCACCTGTTTTATACCCTGACAGTTTACTTATTCATGCCAGCCACATTCTCTAATTAGTAACAAATTAGAAGGTTTTTATTATGCCTAACCCTCCTCTTAAGTAAACTTGAACTTGTAAAAATGTTAATTGCAAGTAGGGCCCTTACTCATTTTGCTGAATGTGTGGCTTCCTATTTACCATGGAAAGGGGTGCCCTTTGTTTACTGCTTTATGGCTACATACACATACACACACACACACACACGTATCACATTGAATTTAAAAATATCCTATTTGTTCCTTAGCCTGATTGTGGCTTTTTCTTTGTTTTGCATTTATGGGTGTCTGAGCTTTTATATAACTGGCTTAGGTATTAATGTGTTGTGTTTCTTCGGTCTTGTGTTTAACCCCGTGTGTATCCTCTGTGAATGAATGATGAATGGCTGAAAGGTGATCAGTTACTGGATGGAACTATGAGTTGTTTTATTTCTATACTTGCCCCATACACGTGCACTTTTCATCCATGGGATAGGGGTACCATATTACAGGCTGCATTATGTTGTGATTGTATTGGCATGCTGAATATTTTTAAATGGAGAAGGAGGAATTCTAGTCACCCATTCTCCATGCATAGAACATATAGGCAGTTCTGCTTATTGATGCGATTATGTGCATTAGAAATGAGGTGTAAGAGTATGCAGGAGGAAGGGAAATGTAGGTTCATTAGAGGCCATGTTCTATTTGTCTCCATAGTCTATGAACAGTGCCTGGTACTAAGGGGACAGCAATTGTTTCATGAATAAACACATGACCACCCCGAGCTACAGGCAGAGGGTGTTTCTCCTTGTTCTCTGATGCTTCTCTATCTCTTTATTCTTCACATTTTTTTAACAAAGTAGGATGCGTGAGCCTTCTTCTTTTAGTGTTTCTATGGCAGGCAGGTCAAGCAGAAATAGCTCCTCTTAAATGGCAAGAAAATGACTTCCAATTTTCAGGGCTAGAAGCGCCCCCACCATCAAGAAAAGTATTTCAAATGGAAAGCTGAGCACGCTAAGTGACATTTATGATCTGAATTTTCATTCTTTCCTTGTCATACATTTATCAAATGGGATCGTACCACTCATTTACACTCATTCAGGTTCTGTAGTTTTTCTGTAGAAAGAAGGAAAATTCTGCTTATCACTGGACTCTTGGAAGACTGGCTAATAACTGGAGTGGAGGAGAAGAACAGATACTTGTAGAAAGGAGAACCATGGGGTAGTGGGCTCTGAGAACTAGTATATGAGCTGACCCTATCTACCCACTTGGTTTTGAGAACGAAACCTCTAGAAAGAAATCACAGCATGAGAAAACAATGCCACCTTTATCCCAAGCCAATATAGGCCACCTTTCAGACTCTGGATCAGATAGTAAGTGGGTGTGTTCACATTGCTCCCTGGGTGAACTTACTTGGGTGGAGGGACTCCCTTTCTCTCTGGCACCCCAGGAGCAGTAAGAAGTGAAAACTCTAGCTTCCAGGTGTACCCCAAAGAAAATGGGAGAGGGCTGAGTGACCTGTGCCTTGCGGCCTTCACAGACATGCACATAAGATTGCTATCCACCCTCTACCTACACCCCTGTGCCCCCAGAAGGGACTGTGAGCAGGTGAAAAGAGCTACCAGACCATCCTAAGGAAACTTCCCTGTACCATGCAATGGGGAGGTGGCTTCCCTGTCCTTGTATGCTCTTTGGTGCTATTCCACCTGGACTTTTACAACTTTTTTTCATGCTGTTTAATGTCTAATGCATGTGAAATCTCTGAATAAATGAATGAGTGAATTACTGGGTAGGCCTATGCATTGTTTGAATTCCATACCAGTCACCATGCTGAAGAACTATCAACCCTGTTCACCTGCGGAAACAGTGAGAAAGTGAGTGTGTTTCCCAATGCATGTCTTGATCCAGACTCTTCCAATCCTCTTCCACCACACACATCAGCAAAGGTTCCTTCTTTCTTCTCTTTTGCTTAATTTCATTTTGTTTTCTGATTCATCATATCTGAATTACCTGCCTCATCAGCTCCTGTTGATCACTGGTTCTGGGAATGGGAAGAGTGACTAGTTACTCATCACTGAAACTTCCTAGGGACTGACTATATGAATAAGCAACAAGGCCTCAAACCCTGACTGGAAACTTGCTGTGGCAGCGGTTCCTGCCACTCCCAATGCTCTTGGAGCTTTCTCATTCAATCTCAGCCAGGGCTTGGTCTAATCCCATGGCTGCCTAACATCGCCCAGCCCTTATTAAATCCTTCCAGTTTACCCTTTCTTCCTTATTGGCCTTGCTCTCATATGCCAGAAAGAACAGGACAATGATGAAGAAGGGAAATGTTGGAAACTTTTACCTGTGGAATTGAGTAAAGTCCTGAGTCACGGGGCTGCCGTGGTGAAGTGTCACAGAGAGAGGTTATTGGGAATCTGAAGCCTACGCTTGACCTCCAAAGATGCTAAGCCTTTGATTCATGAGGAGAAAAGGCGGCTATTGCCAGTTCTCATTCGTGGTCTTTAGATGGATTTTATAGTTCTGGCGATAAGCATCAGAGTGTTGTCCATGTGCAAAGAACCTTGACAGATATGGTAGCAGAAGTGATAAGGAAGGGACCCGAGCTTTTCTGTTCTCTTGCCCTCTCCTCCCCTACCTACAGATTGGTGGCAGAGAAGCCAAATACACTCAGTGCTGCTAAGTGCTAAATAAAATGACGTGGGATTTGTGAGAACAAACGGGGCATTTAGGGACAGACTAATGGAGGAGTAGCAGCATTAAGTAAGCCTTTCATTAGGATTTATGGGTGGGGTAGTGGGCAAAGGGCATGGAACATGGATGTACAATGTGTTCTCCTTGTGGTTGTTTCTCCCTATAGACAAGGAAGTGGAAGAAAGGCCTCCTAAGTCAGCTCCAGCATCTTCTTTTCCCTAAGGGCTCTGTCATTTGCTTTGCTGCACTCTCCAGCCCGTTTGGCTCTTGCAAGGGGGCTCTTTGGAAACCACAGGAGCAAATGAGCGAAGCTGTGCTCTTGTAAATCATGCTGGTTCCTGCCTGATTTTCTGAAGTGGAATGGAGCAGTGCCACCCTCTCTGAGCTGGCTCAGAGAAGGAAATGTGGCTATATTTAGTCTGGTTTTGCTAAAGTGTGGGTGCAAGAAGCTGCTTTTCCAGCTCGCCTCCTCGAGTATGTAAAGGATGGCTCAGCTGCCAGTGACAGCGGTGGCCCGCCTCACTGCCTCCCACAGCCAATTTCCCATATCCCCAGGCCTGGAGGAGCAGGTTGGCAAGTTGAATTGTTTTGCTCCCTGCTGCTTTTCAGTCATCTCACTGCTGGGGAAGGTATTTGTGCTGTTTCTGTTAAGCACATCCCAAGTCTCTAGTGATTTGACAGATGCTGTGGACTGATTGATGGGTGTGGTCCCCAATTATCCTTGAATCCTGGGACAGAATGGTGCTCAGGCCTGCTCTTAGGTTCTTCCCAACCACCCTATCATTTGGTTTTCATGGCTGGTCCTAGAGCAGCAGTGGTGGCCACTTTAAATGTGCAAGTTGTATAGTAGGAAAGTTATGCAGAGGTATAGAAGGTCTTCAGGATGTGGCTGAGCAATGCACTTAGCATTATCTGAGGTTCCTTAGCCCATTAATCCAATAGGAGTACAAACAGGAATGACCTCATAGGCACACTAGGAGTTTTACCTTAATATCAAGGGCCTATTTAAGACAGCCTAGCAGTTTCTCATTGAATGTTAAGTCATATACTGGAGGTCCACTTAGTATCATGCCACACTCAAGAGTGTATCTAAACCATGTGATTTATTATCTGGTAGAACAGTAGGTATCTAAGTAGGATGAAGCCAACAAAATGTAACTGATATGTTATAAAGCATATTCAATTGAAGACATATTTTGATGTATTCATAATCAGATAATGTGCATTTATAGGGCAACAAAAGATATATATATATGTATTGGCTTAACTTTTTCTGGAGAAAAATAGAAAATACATATTTATTTACCCCAAGAAGGTGACCAAAGAAAAGATTCTACCCCTAAGTGAGTTTGGTGAGCCAGTACATTTACTTGGGGTTACTTATAGGAGCTCAGGTAAAAAAAAAAAAATCACCTAAAGCAGTATGAGCAATTTAAGGGCAGCTACACCACCCAAGAGAAGAGAGAGGGGAGGGGCCTAATGAGGGGCTTCTAAATCTCTCCTGAGCCTTGTGAGCCTTCCCTTCATTGAACAAGGAATTGACAGCAGGCTAATCATGTGGCAGTGATGGCAGTAATCTGAAGCTGCTATGAGAGTCAGTGTGGAAGCAGTGTGGAAGCAGGCGTACCTGGCTAAGCACAGCACCTACAACAAAAAACCATTGTTCCAGGAAGAAATTCAGGAACATTCCCTCTCCCAAACTTACTTAAAAACAGCAGTTTTATACCTCTCCCTCCCATGTCCATCACCCAGATACATGATCTAGGGAAAATAAGAGAAAGTTGTATCTTTCAAAACAGGAAAGATGTTAATGGACTCTATGGAAAAGACATTGGCAAATTAGTCAAATGTCTGTGGCCCAATTAAGAGTGGATTAGGTCAAGTAGCTCTTCCACAGCAGAAAATTTGCAACAATTTTGGCATGGCAAGTTCCCAAGAGAAATATGAGAACTTTCTAAAGGCTTAAGCAACATCTTTGGTGAAAGAGGGCATTCTAAAATATTCTCGGGAAAAATGATCTCTTTCTCAACTAGACTCTGAGAAGTCAAGTATGAAATGAAAGATATTGTCCTGCTGACATAAATCTTGATGATGAAGTTATATAATAAATAAAAATATATTATTTTTCTATCCCAAGAATTAACACATATGTGTAATTATAGCCAAAATGTATTTAAAAAGGACATAAGATAAAATTATCTCTCTTGCCGGATCAAGTATCATTTTAAGTGTGCCAGTATTATTTTCAATATTATAGTCTCCATTTGAAGTGTATTCATGGTCTCCCATTATTTCTCTCTCAATACAGGTATTGATAGATAATTATTTCTTGTCCCTTATTAGTTCATATTACTATTTTTAAGGTTTTTCTAAAGTTGGATTTTTTAGGTGTGATTATATATATATATATATATATATATATACAATAAAATTTTGTAGTTCTCAGACTTTTGGAAACCACACATCTTCCTATAACCAACAGTACAATGAAGATCCAGAACAATTCTAACCCTTGAAATGCTTGCTCATGCCCTTCTACCCATAGCCCCTGGAAAAACTGGTTTGGAGTCTGTCCCTGTAATTTTCCGCTTCTAGAATGTCACATAATGGTGTCATACATCTTGTTGCTATTTGAGACTGTTACCTGTGCAATATTCCATGCAGGGAAATACTAGCATTTATCTAGGGCATGAGGATTGTTTCTAGGCAGTGATTGTTATTGGTAAAGCATTGCAAACAACCTCTTGGAGCTTGTGTGTCTTTCTCCTATCTCTTGTGTGAATAAGAGTGGGATTTTTTAAGCTAAATTAACTGTTCTTAAAGCAAGAGTTTCAGGAGCTGGGAAGATGATGACAATATCCTTGTTGCATACATGTAAGAACTTAGGTTCCAGTTCCGACAACTCATGTAAAATCTGTGTCCTCCATATCTGAAACCTCAGCACTGGAGAGGGCAGAGACAGTTGACCCTGAAGTTCATTGGCCAACCAGTCTCATTGAAATGACAAGCTCCAGGCTCAGTGAAGGATCATGTATGGGCAACAGAAAGTGGAGGACAATAGAGGAAGACACCTCATGTCAACGAGAGGCCTCCACATGTACACACATCAGGCTAACAAGTATGCACATAGGCACACATACACATACATAATGCCCTCTTCAAAAAAAATGCTTAGCCTTGTGCAGAACCTCCAAACTGTTTTCTTAGGTAGCTCTGCTTCACCCATATGCTTTTTTATTTGGATTTTTGTTCTCTATATTAATCATCTTTTGGTAATGGAGGCCTCATACTTATAAGAGACTTAGATTAACATGGATATGCTGTTCAGGTAGGTTTAGAAGGGGACTTGGGTATGACTATGACAAGTACACACCCCAGACTAAGGTGGAAATAGCCTAAAAATGTCACTAACTTTAGCATTTAAAGGAGAAGGAGTTTAAATTTACAGTTTTGAAAATGTTATGTAAGAAGTTGCCATGAAGGTCTGGATACTAGTTTTGTTGCTGCTGTATTTCTAAGAGCAATCGTAAGAGAACACATCAAAGTTGGCTTAGTTTGGGGAAAATTTTGAGAGGCCTTAAAAATCTGAGTATAGGGGCTAGAAAGATAGTTCAGTGATTAGAGCATATGCTCCTTTTGCAGATAACTGGAGTTGGGTTCCCAGCACCCATAATGGATAGTTTACAACTCACTGTCTCTGAAAGAAAGGATTGGTCATTCCTGCCAAGATGCAATAGTTCTACCTGTAGAATAATTGAACTCCGTCATGTGACCCAACAGTTTTTATAGTGGATTAAGGCTCAGGCTTATATTCTGCAATATGAGAATTGAGTCTCTCATGAGCTGTTAATTTATACAGTAAGAGCAGTGGCTGCTTCACCTGCAAAAACTTTACCTTCTCAGCTAGAAGTAGGCCTGCCAGAAGAATTGCATTTGGATTCAGCCACAATCGTGCGGTCATTGCATGGGTCTTCTTAGGGTTGCTATTGTGATAAAATGCCATAACAAAAAGCAACTTGGCTAAGAAAAGGTTTAGTTTACTCATATTGTCATATAACAGTTTCTTTTCAAAAGCAGTGAGGGCAGGAACATAAGCAGGACAGGAACGTGAAGGCAGGGGCTGAAGCAGAGGTCATAAAGGATGCTGCTTACTGGCTTGCTCCATAATGCTTGTTCAAACTGCCTTCTTATAGATCCCAGGCCTACTAATCAAGGGGTGACCCCAACCACATCAATCACTAATTAATAAAATGCCCTATATGTTTGCCGATAGCCTGAAATTCTATGGGCACTTTCTCATGTGAGGATCCCTCCTCTCTGATGAGTCTACCTTGTGTTATGTTGACACATAACTAGCCATCACAACTGACCCCTTGTCAACTTAACACATAAACCATAAACACATCACTTTTCACTTAGAACCTTCCCTTTCTCATTTATTGCCAAGGTGGCACATTCAAATTAATATCACAATATAAAATACAATTTGAAAAGTTTTACCAACAGGGTAAGTAGCACAATGTTCAATGTCTGGGATGCATTTATGATCTTCTGGGCTCCTCCAAAGGGCTTGAGTCACTTCTCTGGCTCCACCCTCTGCAGCACACACTGCCTGTCTTCCAGGCTCCTCTTGGCTCTACTCTACCACTGCTGGTCTTCTAGGTGGTCATCTCATCTCCAAAATGTTTGGTTTTCTTGCTGCACTTTCACAAATAGCTTCTCCTGGGCTCTTATAGCTGAGATAGGTGATCCACATGCCCCATCCTATTATTCATAGAATTTGATTTTATAACAAAACATTTTCCATAGATTCACACCAGTACTCATCACATAGTGGACTTTGTGGGCATACTTGCCGTATTCCAAGGTTTTTGCGTTTCTTCACATTGTATTGTTTTTATGCTGTCATGTCTTATTTTGGTAACTTGGCTGTACTAGTTGTTTTTTAGAAACTTTAGTGATTTATGGCGGGCAGTATAAAAATAAGATCTTAATTATACTCTACCTTGTGACTATTTCTTTTAAGTTGTTGGAACAATTCTCTAATAAATTGTCATGATCTTGACTCAGTACACATTTGATTTGCATCCTTTTCATATGGAGTACCATGTCTGGGTTTTTATTGCCATGGTTTGCCTATCCTTCCATCCAAGTTCAACTGTGTGCCGAGCCTACAATTGGGTAAAACTTCTATTTTTCTTTCTCTGGACAATAGATACTTATTGTATGTCTTATATAGGTTGTACCTTGTGAACGACTCCAGATGGATAAAAACTTCTGGGGCTATTGAATCTTTCCCTCTTGCTTATTAGTTGAACCAGGGATTTAAAATTCATGCTCTAGCCAGATGTGGTGGCCCATAACTTTAATCTCAGAACTAGGGAAGGAGATGCATGTGGATCTCCATGAGTTTGAGGCTAGCCTGGCCTGCATAGTAAGCTCCAGGACAGCCAGAGTTATACAGTGAGACCTTGTCTGAAAACAACAGTATTTATGTTTTCAAGGGATCAGAATAAAAACAATGGAATCTGGGCAAAAGTGGCCATGAGAGCAAATTCCACCCTCTTTCTTTGTATTAGAGCAGACTACATGCTTGAACATATGTATTTCACACAGCCTTGCATGCCCCAGAATTCATTGTATGGTTTTGTTTTGTTGTATAACTACTATGGAAAGGTTGATCATAATAAGCAAAGACAAAAAAATGGGGAAGAGATTAGTGAAATGTGATGGTTTGAATGAGAAATGGCCCTCATAGTCATAGGCATTTGAATATTTTGTCCTCAATTGGTGGTACTGTTTGGTGAGGGTTATGTGGTCCAGCTGGAAGAAGTATATCATTGGGTGCACAGAATCATGCTGTTGACCTGGTCCAGCTTCCTTGAGAGGTATGTGTCATAGTTTTTTTCTGGTTAGAGTGCTTACCTCCTGGGGCAATGTGTGCTTTTCAGTTCCTGAGAAACGGAGGCACTCCCTTAGGCAGTGAAGCATTCAGGCCAACTGTGTTTCTTTGTATTCCTTAGAAGTCAATGAAGCATATAAAGATTTGACAGGACAATTAGTCTTAGACATTAATCTTGTACACCTTGTATAGCTTGCAAACGTCATTGTATCCTGGCAACTACCATTATATTCTGTTTCTGATAAGGATATAAAAAGTCTGATTGCTTCAAATAAACTTGTGTCAGCCTTAGTCTTGCTGAGACCCCTCCATCCCACGCATGCCTAGTTAAGAATCATTTCTCACTAACTGTATCAGGAATCATTTGCTTGGTCAATAAATGCTGGAATTTACAATTAGAGACTTGCTTTAGGTTAAGAAGATATCACCACTTCCAGTTTGCTCTCTCTACTTCATACTTATGGTAAAGTATATCAGCTCTCAGCTTCCCGTTATTGCTGCCATACTTACTGCTTCCCCACATTGATGGACCTGTATCCCTCTAGAACTGTAAACCCAAATAAACTCTTTCTTTTTTAAGTTGCCTTGGTCCTTGGTCATGGTATTTTTTCACAGCAACAGAATAATACTTATAGGAAAGTATTATAATACTTATAATAAAACAATAGAAAGGGAGGGGCAGCTGTTAGAAATGCTTTCTAGGGGGAAAGATTGGGGATTGTTTAATTGTAAGGAGCAGCAGATGAGTAATTAATCCTAACTCTTCAGGCGTTCTCCACTGACAATACAATGGAGTCTAAGTTCTCCAGCTTCAGGGTCCTCCGAAACATCTGTGCCCTCTTTCCAGGACCACACCTTGCTGCTAAGAAATCGTTATATTCATCTTCCTGGGATTACAACAGACCTTGACTTTCTCTTGTCTGTTCTTACTCTTCCCTGTCAAGTGCCTTACCCGTATGTTCACACACTGCTTTTCTCACAACCTTCTCTGCAGCAGCACACATTTAAGGCAAGAGAATATGTGGGCAAGAGCACTCGATGCTGATGGGAGCAATCTGTAACTGCATCATTCCAGAGGGGGGATTCTCAGGAGATGGGAAGAAGCACTCAGTGGAGTCCTACCATGTCCATTGTCAATATTTTCTATGTACAAAGTCAACCAATGAGTTTTCTTCCTTGCCTACTGGCTTTGGCAAGGAAGAAAAGGTTTTGAAGTCAAGTGCAGAAGAAAATCTGCATCATGATAGTTGAAGAATTTAGTGGACATCAAAGGAAGATACTATTCTTTCCAGTATGTATGTGTGCTCATACATGTGTGCAGGCCAGAGACAAACTTCAGATGTTGTTCTTCAGGAGACATGTACCTGTTATTTAGGATAAAGTCTCTGATTGTCCTGGAGCATGCTCATTAGGCTAGGTTGGCCAGCTAGCAACCCCAGGGATATGCGTGTCTCTGCCTGCCCAGTGCTGGGTTTACAACCACACCAACTTGCCTGGCTATTTTTTTTTTAAACCACATGTATTCTAGAGACCAGACTGAGGTCCTTCTGTTTTCATGCCCAAGCACTTGACTTCTTCTGGAAATCTCCATAGCACAAGGAAACTATTTTTGATGTACTTGAATGGAAATGGGAAGGAACTGTGTGCATGTGGAAAGAAGGAAAAATTAGTTATAGTGAGCAATATTAATATCACAGGAATCATAAGTATGGGCAGAAATTGAAATGAAGAAAACAACGGACTGTGCCTGGACCAGAATCAAGTTGAAATGGAGGGTTTTGTTTTGGCAAGAAATACTTGAAAGCGCTGTATTCTAAGAGTCCATGAACTAACTTAATGTAGAGATCAAATTTAAAGATACAAAGAGATGGAGAAGATTACAAAAGAAGACACTGTTATTTCTGGAAAGGGTAGTTGGTAGATGGGGTCAGAAATTGAATGCTGTAATTGAAAAAGTAACTCATAGCTTTTTAAAAACATAAGTCTCTGAGTGATGTGATATGCACTGTTCTAAATGTCATATATGAGCTTACTCATCTTCATACTGAACCTGTCAAGTAGGGACCACTATGGTCCCCATGTACAAAAGGAAAAGTATACAAATGGTTAGACTGTTGCCCATGACAACACAGCTGGTAAATAGTAGAGCTGCTGTTGGAACTAAGAAAATGATCATTTCAAAGCATACTTTGGGGATACTAGATTAAGATATGATTCTCTTCATTATTTATTTATTTAATATCAATGGGTGTTTTGCCTACATATATCACATGTATCACATGCATGGCTGGTGCAGGAGAAGACAAGAAGATGGTGAAAGAGCCCCAGGAACTGGAGTGAAAATAGTTTAAGCATCTGTGTGAGTGCTGGGAATCAAACCTGGCCCCTGTGCAAGAGCAGACAGTTCTCCTAACGTTCCAGCCCTTACACCATTTTCCTTTAAAAGTGAGATTTTTGACAACTTCTTCTTTCTCTATTCTGCAGCAACTAAGGAGATTATGGGTGGGACAAGAAGGCTCCTTATTCTCAGGTACAGGAGGAGAGGGGACTCCCACTTTCTTCATTTGGTGTGGTGGGTCAACCTGCATTGTTGGGGGTTAGGAGTGGCTGTGTCAGCTATCAGGTTATACTTCAAGGGAGTACTCTGATACCGTGGTCAGGGGCTGAATAAAAGAAATAAGGGGAAATAGGTCTAGTGGCAAAAGGAAGGGTGGAAAAACATCAAGAATAAACCTAGTCAACTTTATATTCTCACCTGGATAGAAAGTCGATCTCTATTTTCTTCTCTCCAGGGCACCATCCTGTTCTCAGCTGCATTAAGGCTTGGTTTTCAGAGTTCTGTGGCCACATCTATGCATGTTAGGAATGAGATTTTCTAGCTACCACTAGGCAGCTCTTTGGAATTTCTGCCTCCTTGTGACTGTGGTTTGCCTGGCCAGCTTGTAAATTGAATCTGAATAGATGGTTGCTTTGGCATACATGTGTTTGCTGGAGCTCACCCCAAGTCCATCATTGTTAAAATCACATAGCCTGGCTTTACAGGACACAGAGCTTTCCAAAGAACTGTTTCTTGTTTGAGCTACAGCCAATCAGCTGACTGCTGGAGAAGAACTCAGGCTTCCTTTTCATAAATAATGATGTGAAGAATCTCTGGTTCAAGGTCACGCCAGTTGGTAGCAGAACTAAGATTTAGAACTGAGTGGTTTGATTCTGTTTATTGTGGCTTCTGTGGAAGGGCTGGCATAGAGGAGGTTGTAAGAGAATATTAAAAGTTGTCTATAGAATTTGCATTATTATTTCAAAGGGATCCAGGAATTGTTTTAAATTAAGGTCATAGCAACCAGAACTCATGTGATGGTACAAAGGAGCTTAGTTGGTAACTCAATATGATGCCAGGTTAAACTTCTTCCTAATTTTTTAATTTTTATTTTTTGTTAATTGATCTCCAAAGATTCTGAATAGCTAAAGTAAATGAAGGTTAAATTTTAAAGTTTTTTTTTCCCTCTGAGTATTAAAATTTTCATATGGGAAAACCACCATCAAAAGAGAAATAAGAAACTAACAGTAATAACTAGCATTATAACAGTTCAGCTTTTAGACACATGATATTAGCAAGCAGGACAATCTTTAGTCAGTAATCTCTGACTGATAGTCAGTAGCAGTTCTGAATATTTTTATGAAATAGATATTAACATTACTTCCATTTCCTCCATGAAGAAAGATAAGGACCAGAGAAATTAAACATTTCTCCAAAACCACCACAAGGTAGAAAATGATGGTTTGAGAATTCTAGCCACACTGGATATCCTCAGTGTCTGCTTTGTTGCTGCTAATAGTATCTGCTACCCAGACATTTCCAATATCTCATCCAAGGAGAGGTAGCATTCTTTGGGCTTTATATAAACAAATAGCTGTACCTAGAAGAGCTCGTTAGTCTAGTAAATCACAAGTTGTAGTCTAGTTGTTGACAAAAGTAGTAAAATATTAATAACATTTCTTTGCATGTTCTTTGAGTGTAAGGGACTGATTCACTTTGTGCCCTTTAACCATGGCACTTAATTTAGGAGGGTGGAAGTCAATGATGGAGAGTCTGAAGACTGCTGGCAATATTGTCCAAATTTTGGAAGGTATCATCGCTTTCTGTTTGCTCTGGGCTATGAGGTGTTTGTGGTCATTTTTAAAGGCACCGAAAAATACACTGATGAGACAGAAATGTGTTTTCATTAGATGGTATAGCAGGTGTCTCTGACATAAAGACAATATTCAAGTTAATTCAGAAATGTACTACAACATGCATTCCAGTTATTCTTAATCACTTTCATTGCATTTGCTTATTCACAGTCACTGTCCTTATTTATTACTGCTGTGATGTCTCATTCTAATTTTTAATGTATTCTTTTTACAAGTTTTTCTATACCTCTTATTCTTTCAGGGTTTCATTTTTGTCTTCTCTATCTAGTGACCCACCTAACATTTTCAAAATTGTTTATTTCTACTTTGCATAGCTGTTAGGTCATTTCTGTTCTTAATATGTATAGAGTATTTGATTAAGTAAATCCAGAAGCACTGTATTTCTTCTACTTAGATGGGGAAGTCTATGATTAGTACTTTTAAGTAGGGTTTTGTTTTTCTTAAGTGATAAAACATAATTCATTATTTTACATGGAACTATAGACAGATATTTTTTTTTTTTATTTGTCAGAAACTGTGATTTGGACTTTTATGAAGTCTTGGGGCTAGATTTCTTGTTCTAGGCCCTAGCTCACACCTTTGCTGTCACATTGGTTTGGTGGAGCCAAGCCCCCAGCATCTTGTACCCTTGTTGGGAAGGGATCTGGATGGGGTGCTTCATAGATCTTGCTCATCTGAAAAATCTTTTATTCTCCTTTTATGCTTAATTGATAACTTGATTGGTTTTTTTAAGCTAAAATTTTTCTCCTCTTATAATTTTGAAATGTTTAATATCTTATATCCAATCTGGAAAACAAGAGAAATCTGAATCTATTTTAGTTCTTTGTGTTATATTTTTATGAATTATATGTTTTCTTCTTGAAATTATTAAATGTTCACTACAATCATAATGTTCAGGAATTTTGTAAGTCTTCACATTGGTACAAGTCTGTTTTTTATCTGTTGTGTGGTGTATATTGATCTTTATTTTTTTTTTTTTCCTTTATTTTGTATTTATTAAAAAAAAAACACAGTAAAAAGAATTTAAAATGTGGAAGAGTTAACAATAATTATATAGAGGATAAGAATGATAAGCATGGCTTATCAAGGGTAGACATACAAATAAGATTGCTACACCTATATTTTCTTTGTGTTCATCTTTCCCTCTGAATTTTTTTTTTTTCCA